>JAVLVB010000661.1:153058-163793 GCA_032876305.1 Orestias chungarensis
ATCATCAAATATGCAGATGACACGACGATCATAGGCCTGATCTCCAACAACAACGAGACAGCCTACAGAGAGGAGGTCAGCTTCCTGACACACTGGTGCCAGGAATACAACCTCGATCTAAACGTCAACAAGACCAAGGAGCTGATTGTGGACTTCAGGAAACAGGAGACAGAGCACGCCCCCATCAACATCAACGGAGTCACGGTGGAGAGGGTCAGCAGCTTCAGGTTCCTCGGTGTCCACATCACTGAGGATCTCACATGGACAGAACACACCACACGGGTGGTAAAGAAGGCCCAACAACGCCTCTTTTTCCTAAGACGGCTCAAGAGGTTTGGCATGAGTTCCCGTATCCTCAAGACATTTTACACGTGCACTGTGGAAAGTGTACCGACAGGCAGCGTCACCGCCTGGTACGGGAGCTGTACTGCTCTGGAACGGAAAGCCCTGCAGAGGGTCGTACGGACAGCGCAGCATATCACCAGGGTTCAACTGCCAAACCTCCAAGATCTTTACACCAGCCGCTGCATGAGGAAGACCAGGAGGATTGTAAAGGACTCCACCCACCCAAGCCACTACCTGTTTTTACAGCTGCCAAGCGGCAGGAGATACAGGAGCATCAGGACTAGAACCAGCCGGTTCCGAGACAGCTTCTTCCCCCGAGCCATCAGACTGCTGAACAGCAATGGACAATCACACCCCTCATAATCAACACATTGATCCCCCCCACCATACATCCCCCGTACAACCCAATCTGCACTCTGCACTTTAACATGTGTAATGCATGTCTTGCACAATAACTGTACATCTCGGACTATTAATATATAATACAATTGTATTTCATATATTTATATTCATCCACTTTCACAATTTTGTATATCTGCACATAAAGATCCTGTAGGACATCTGTATATATCTAACAAATGGTGCTAGTTTTAAAGTTTTACTGTAAGTTTTATGCGTATATTTTGTATTTAATGTGTATTGCACCTGTGAGGGACTGAGCACCTAAGCATTTCACTCACCTTTCACACCTGTGTTAATGTGACGTGACAATAAAGTGAGTTGATTTGATTTGAGCTCCTTAGGAGTTTCTCCAGGCTCCAGTTCTGTAGAACGAAATCTCTGGCGATAGATTTCTGGGTTAATGTAGTATTTCTTAAGAACTGCATGTTTGACAGATATATAATCATTCACTTCATCAATATCCATATGCACATAAGCACTTCTAGCTTTTCCAGTGAGCAATGGAACAAGACGAAAGATTCCTTCTCTGGCCAGTTACATGAAATAGCAATCCTCTCAAAAGTCACTAAAAAATGTCAATATCATCAGTGTCTGTTAACTTTTCCAGTTTAGGCTCCAAGAAGGAACGAAACTGACCTGAAGTAGAGATGACTTTATGGTCTCCTGGGAGCAGGTTTTTATCCTGTGGTTCTGGTTCCTCTGAGTGAGAGTTTTCCAATTTGGCAGGTTCAGGTGTGGAAGAAGTACGGGCCTGCACTTCTAACTGCAAAAGACTGAATTGGTGTTGGAGAGCCCTGAAGTGTTGATCTTGACGAGCTGTTTCCTCTCTCACTATTCTATTCTGGTCCTCCTGCTGGCTCATGTAGGCACGAAGAATACTGACAAGAGTTGAATATGTTGGTTCTTCCCCATCTTCACCCTCAGTGCCTACATGTCCTCCAGATGTCCCTGCTTCGGTGCAATCAGTCTGCTCATCAAGGCCTGCTTTTCCTTGAGATTCCACGAAATTGCCTCGTTTGCGCTTTCCTCCACGCTGCATGTTTCAATCAATGGAGTGGAAAAAAACTTTGTACTCCTGGGAAGGAAAATCCCACCACTGCCACCAAATGTGAGGGTTTTACACAGACCAGCCAGAGAGACATTGAATGGGTTTCAAACTATATTCTTAATTTATTACAAAAAGTCAAAAAATAGTAGCAAAATGATAAATTGGGCCCAAACTGAGGTCAACATAACAAACTACAACCCAGGTAGTGACAAAGAACTCAAGCAACAAAACTGACTTCCACAAACAAGACATGAAGGGAGCTTAAATAGTGGCTGATCAGACCACTGCTAACACACATGGGGGCTAATTAAACACACAAGAACAAACAAATACTGGTCAGCATATTACTAAATCTTTAGATTAGATAAATATTAGAACTGAACTAACTTCCAAAAAGAAGAAACATTAAAGAAATGGTAACATTAAAGAAAATATCAATTTTCCCTTTAATTTTCCCTTTGTTATATTTAACAAAAATATAAAGAACTGACAAATAAAGTTAACTAAATGTGTCCACTCCAAATAGTCAACTAAAGAGTCAGGCTAATGAAAATAATTTTAAAGATACAAATCTAAACTAATCAAAATGTAAACAAATGTTAAAGGATGAAAAGAAAACTATTACCATTCAGGTGTCTGTGACAGTAGGGACAGCTGTCACAGACGTATTATACATATATATATATATATATATATATATATATATATATACATATATACATATATATATATACATATATATACATACATATATATACATACATATATATATATATATATATATATATATGTATATATATATATAAAAGCAATATCACACGAGAGGGAGTGCTCGGTGAATATCGGCATTGGTGTGATGCGGTGGTAGACAATCACACGTGGCATTATTGACCAATATAGCGCGACCTCGAGTGTGATATAGCTTTTATTTCCAAACTTCTACAAACACATTTTATTAGTTAGCTATATTACACCACAAAAGATTGTGATGTATTTGTTTATTTGATGGTCTGTTGGCACCGCCAACACAAATAGTTCCTCGACAACGCTGTTGCCAGGCAATGAACAGTAACATTTTCTGCGCACAAGCTACTTTGTATAATTTAAAATTAATTCTGGTGTAGCGGAGTGATACAACTGTGAACAGTCCCAGTGCTGTTATCGGTGAATATCAGCACTCATGGAAAGTCTCTTGTCCAATCAGATTTCTAAAATAGCATCTTTATATCAGTTTTGATCTATGCCTGTGTTGTGGAAAACATTTTTACCCTAACAGCATAAACGCCTAAATCTAAAGCAGTCACATAAAATTTTGGAAATTATGCTTTTAACCCAATGATGTGATTTATTAAGTTTCAGTTGACCTAACAGCTGAGTGAACACCGGCTATAAACATAGCCTAGCTTAGCATTTGCTTGCTACAATTTCGCTGACAGACATAACAATAATATTCTATTCACAACATTCAAAAATAATAATGGTGAATCTTACTTATGAAGGTACAGTAATCCCCCGACTCCTGGTTGCAATCGTCTGCCAATTTGTAAAGAAATATGCAGCACATTGCTCTGACATCTATAAAACGGTTCCGTTTGCAGCTGTTGTATGGACGGGTTGACCGGTCCAAGAAGGCGGTCGTGTATCTCACGGGCCAGCGGTCGATGCGGCGTCTAGTGTTTACTTCTATGTTTAATTCTACCTAATGCTGGCGCATGAACAACAGACCGCAAACAAAACAAAACCGCGTTAATCGGCAAATTATTAAGAGTTATCCTTTCCGGGTCAACCTCGGATTTTGGACATTCCCTTTCCGATTGTTTTTGTCATTTGTTTTCTGAAGTGCAAATTTGTCCCAGCCGTTGAAAAACACCGACCACCGCAGTTTAAATAATCTTTAACAGTTTTTTCAGTAATGACTTTTTCCAGTTTTGGATTTGGCTTTGAGTTATAGAGATTAAATTAGGGTGATCTTTGAGTTAAATGCTTCCTTGTTGTTCCTATTCAGCTCTTGTGCACTTGCTAAACCCAGCTGTCAGGTCATGACATTACCTCTCTAGTTTTCCTGCCATAACCTGAATAAAAACCTCCAGGCTCCTCTCAGTATCTCTGCTTAAATCTGCCTCTGCAGTGATGTTGACCGGCGTCACTTCCTGTTGTTGCTCCATGTGTCTGTTAGCGTCTGTTAGCGTCTGCTAGCTCCATGCGCTCTCTTATTACTCCGATTCTCTGTACTGAGACATTTCTAGCTAATTCTAAACACACTTTCACGTTAATCACACATTTCTGTTGCTCTACTAAGTTTTTAGAAACCGTAATTGTTCTAAACTGACCTTTTTTGTGTAGTGAGCACTCGCTAGCTTAGTTAGCTTAGCTTCTAGCGGTGCTATGGCTTCTCCCTCTGCTTCTCTTCTTTCCTCCTGAGTGTCAGATGGTTAGTTATTCCTCTGCCTCCTTTAGAGATGATGGTACGTGCATTAAATTTAGCATTTTTTTAGCTTTGGGGGCGAGGGTGTGTGAATTGGAAGCTCGGCTCAACGCTGTTGAAACACCCGCAGATAGCCGAGGCCTATTAGCTAGCATGGAGCCAACAAGAACAGGTTGCCCTAGTGATTCTCTAGTAGTTCCCATGCAGCTGGGTAAGTAGCCTGGCTGGGTGACTGTACGCAGAAAGTATTGTCCCAGAACCCAGCCTTTGGCTCACCACCAACCTGTTAATGTTTCAAACCGATTTTCCCCACTCAGCGAAACACCCACTGAGAAACAGACTCTGGTAATTGGCAGCTCCATAGTCAGAAACGTTGCTTTAGAGAAACCAGCAACCATAGTCAAATGTTTGCCAGGGGCCAGAACAGGCGACCTAAAAATCATACCTCAAACTGCTGGCTAAGGATATCGTAAATACAGTAAGATTGTTATTCACGCTGGTGGTAATGACACCCGGTTACGTCAATCGGAGGTCACTAAAATTAGTGTTGCTTCGGTGTGTGAGTTTGCAAAAACAATGTCGGTGTCATGCTGTTGTTAATTCTTCGGACCCACATAAACAAAGTACTCTCAGGAGATGTTTACAAAGATTTATTGCTGGTTGATATGGGAAGAGGGAATCCGGACTGATCGGCAACGGGTAACTGCAGGAACGGCGAGACACAGGAAACAGCGGGGCAACAGGGAACGGCAAGAAACAAAGGGCGTCGACGACGTGGAAGACCGGGAGCTTCTGAGGGTGAGGACAGGAGAGTTGAGTACAGTCGAGTGTGAGGGAATGAATGAAAGGAACGATCTTACTTGAATGGTTGGTTTGAATCGCCAGGGAGGAGTCAGCGGGGAGTCCTTTCCGGTGGTGAAGATGAGGTTGGATCCAGAGGAGGTCAGAGCAGCGGATGATGATGCTGGAGCGGACAGATCGAGCTTTAGCCAAGAGGAGTTTGAACCAGATGGTGAGTGAAACCAGAGAGGAACTTGTTGGAGGATTTTGCTAGATGAGAAGGGATGACCTGAGACGAAGACACAATGATGGTTAGGGATGTGAGAGGTTGAGTAGCAAAACCCTAGAGACTACTAGAGATGTTCCAAAAACTCTACAAAAGCTAAATATCAAAAACACTAGAGACAACAAGAGACGTTCCAAAAACTCTACAAAAAGCTAAATAGCAAAAACACTAGAGACTACAAGAGATAATACTAGAGACACTAGAAGTGATAACGCAGGGGGCACTGAGGATAGTTTTACTGGTAGTAGATTAATACTCAGGCGACGAGTAGCTGGTTCACCACTTCTCTTATACTGCCTCAGCTCGTCAGAGGTAACCGGGCGCACCTGTGGAGGAAGCTCCAGCATCCGAGGACTGGTGACCCCCACTGGACACCTGGGGAAGTGACTTAGGAAAAGACTCCTGCTGACAGTCGGACTCTGTAGTTTTCTCTGGTCCCCTGCCTGATCGGACCAGTGACGACATGTTTAATGGCATGTTGTCATTCAACCGCTGGTTATCTAGGTGGTGTCCAGAAAACGGTGTGGGTTACGTTGATAATTGGAAAACCTTTTGGGGAAAACCTAGTCAGATCTGGAGAGACGGCATCCATCCTACTTTGGACGGACCAGCTCTTCTTTCAAGGATTCAAGGATTCAAGGGCTCAAGGAGAATTTATTGTCATTTCAACACATGGTAAATGAAGTGGAAAGAAATTGTATCCTCATGGTCCAGTTCCACCCAAGAGCTAATATTAAAATAGATAAAATAAAGTTAAAAGAAGTATAAATATAATGTGATACAAAAAATATTCAGAAAATATACAGGAGTAAAGTGTCTCAGTGCGGGTATGTGAAGGTGTTCAGTGTGTATGGCCATGCAAAGTGTAAGTGCAGTGGTTGTTCAGGTGGAGTTCAAGAGTCTCACAGCTTCAGGAATGAAGCTGTTTCTCAGTCGGGTTGTTCTGCACTTGATGCTCCGCAGACTCCTGCTTGAGGGGAGCGGGACAAAATGTGAGTGTGCTGGGTGAGTTGGATCCTTCCTGATGCAGGTGGCCCTTTTCCTGCGTCTGGAGGTGTAAATGTCTGTGGTGCTGGGGAGGCTGACTCCAACAATCTTCTGTGCGATCTTCACTACCATCTGCAGAGCTTTCCTGTCTGCAGCAGAGCAGCTTCCGTGCCACACGTTGATGCTGGAGCACAAGACGCTCTCCACCACACATCTGTAGAAGGAGTTGAGGACTGAGCTCCCGAGTCCAGCTCGACTAAGCCTCCTTAGGAATTGGAGCAGCTGGTGTGCCTTCCTGACCAGAATGGAAGTATTGTTGCTCCAGGTGAGATTGTTACTTAGGTGCACACCCAAGTACCTGTAGCTGCTGACCACTTCCACAGCGGATCCACCGATGTGCGGTGGGGGGGGCATGTTGACCCTTGCTGAGGTCCACGATCATCTCCTTTGTCTTCTTTATGTTGATGCAGAGGTTGTTATCTCTGCACCAGCCCTCCAGGTGTTCCACCTCCTGCTTGTAGCTGGACTCATCACTTTTTCTGATGCATCCAACCACTGCTGTGTCGTCCGCAAACTTCACAATATGACAACCTGGATGGATAGCCGAGCACTCATATGTGAGCAGTGTGAACAGGAGGGGGCTCAATTTTTCCTGTATGCATACTAGTGTGGATCCACAGTGACATTGATTGTGGCTTTGATGTGGGTCTGAACCAGTCTCTCGAGGCACTTTCTGACTATCGATGTGAGGGCTACTGGCCGATAGTCATTCATATCTGTCACTGCGGAGCTCTTGGGGAAATATGGCCAAAATTATTAACTGCCCAAATTACTGACAAAAAATGGTCCAGACCAGGAAGCAGAGTCGTAGTTTAGAACTCCTCTCTGCGGCTTCTCTACAGTTACCTACCCATCATGCCATTGAGACGGTGTCTTGCCCACGGCCAAAACCAAATAGATTTCAGATCAATCTAAAAAGAGCTATTCCTGAAAATGTCATAAAGATAAAAAAAACTCAGATGAAACAAAAATGTAAAACTAGTGTGGCTTATTGAACATCAGATCTCTATCCTCAAAGAATTTATTAGTTAATGATTTAATTTAATTTATTAATTAATCCCAGGCCAACTGATAGTTATAGTTCTTTTGAACATTTAACCCTTAGCCTTCCTCATCCAACCTCTAAAAACTTCTGTTTATTATTTTGTATCGTCCACCAGGTCCTTACTCTGAATTTATAGATCAGATCTCAGATTTTTTTATCTGAAATAGTGTTAATCACTGATGAAATCATTATAGTGGGAGATTTTAACATTCATGTTGACACCAAAAATGACAGTCTAAATGTAGCCTTTACTGTCTTTTTAGACTCAATTGGCTTCACTCAAAAAATCCAAACACCTACCCACTCTCTTGGTCACACTTTAGACCTTGTGCTGACTTATGGCATTGATTTTGAAAAAGTTAGAGTACTGCCTCATAACCCTCTCCTTTCTGACCATTTTTTGATAACTTTTGAGTTCTTTTTCAATGAATACTTAAAATCTGAAAGAAAATGTCTTTATAGTAGGTGTCTATCAGACAATGCTGTTACAGCTTTTAAAGAAACCATTCCATCTCTAATTTCTTCAGTATTTCAGAGAAACGCAGTGGAGGGCAACAAATTAATTTCATGCCCTACACAGATTGATGCTGTTGTTCATAGTATTACGTCCTCATTGCGTACAACATTAGACAACGTAGCCCCCATAAAAAGGAAAGTGATTACTCATAGGAGGTTGGCCCCCTGGTTTAATTCAGAACTTTGTACCTTGAAGGGGAAAAACCAGGAAATTGGAGCAGAAATGGTGGTTTTCGCTTTTAGAGGAGTCCTATTTATCCTGGAAGAACAGAGTGCTTCGGTATAAAAGCACCCTTCGCCAAGCTAGATCTGCATATTTTACTTTACTAATAGAGGAGAATAAGAACAATCCTAGGTTTCTTTTTAATACACTTGCTAAACTTATGAGAAATGACAACTCTGTTATATCATCCATTCTTCCAACTCTTAGGTGTAATGACTTTATGGAATTCTTTATTGATAAAATTGAATCTAGTAAAACTAAAATTGATGGCATCCTACCAAACATAACTACTATCTCAGTAAGCAATGAGGCACTGAATGTGGCTATGGACCCTGATCTCTGTTTGAAGTGTTTAGTTCAAGTTTAGCCTTTTCAGCTTTCAACAATATTTTCTTCAGCCAAGCCTTCAACTTGTATGTTGGATCAAATGCCGACAAAAATGTTTAAAAAAGTATTTCCTATTATTGTTACCCCCATTTTGGATATGATCAATTTGTCATTAGTGAATGGTTATGTAACAGAGGCTTTTAAGGTAACTGTAATAAAACCCCTACTTCAGAAACCTTCTCTTGATCAAGAAGACTTAATAAATTACAGACCCATATCTAATCTTCCTTTTTTATCTAAAATCCTTGAAAAAATTGTTGCTAATCAACTGAGAGAGCATTTGATGAATAATGACCTATTTGAAGAATTTCAGTCAGGTTTCAGAGCTCATCATAGCACTGAGACAGCTCTCCTTAAAGTTACAAATGATATTCTCATGGCCTCAGACAATGGACTCGTGTCTATTCTAGTTCTGTTAGATCTCAGTGCTGCTTTTGACACAGTCAATCACAATATCCTCATAGAAAGGCTTGAACACACTGTGGGGATCAAGGGAACAGCACTAGGCTGGTTTAAATCGTATTTGTCTGATAGATCCCAGTTTGTTCATCTAAATGACAAATCTTCTCCGCATTGTAAGGTTACTTTTAGAGTACCACAGGGTTCTGTACTGGGCCCAATTCTATTTACTATATACATGCTCCCTATTGGTAAAAATCATCAGACAGCATGGTTTTAAATTTCAACTGTTATGCTGATGATACACAATTGTATTTATCTATAAATCCTGATGAATCCAGTCAGTTTGGTAGATTACAGGCATGTCTAGATAAGATAAAAATGTGGATGACTTTAAACTTTCTGCCCTTGAACTCTGAAAAGTGAAAAGACAGAAGTTGTTATCTTTGGACCAGACCCTTTAAAAAAGAAACATGACCTGGATAGCATCAGGTTGGCGTCTGGTGACAATGTAAAGAACCCTGGGGTTATTTGTGATCAGGAAATGTCTTTCAAGTCCCATATAAAACAGGTCTGTAAGATTTCTTTCTTTCACCTTAGGAATATAGCAAAAATTAGAAATATTCTCTCTATGACAGATGCTGAAAAGCTAGTCCATGCATTTGTTACACCACGGCTGGACTATTGTAACTCTTTATTAGCAGGAAGTTCACAAAATGCAATTAAAGTCTACAGTTGGTCCAAAGCAGCAAGAGTTCTGATGAAACTTAAAAAGAATCAAGAATCAGTTTATTTATATAACGCCAATTTACAACAGGTTTCGTCTCAAGGCACTTCACAGAAATTCAATTAAAACCAAAGATACATCATAAGAAATCAATTTGAAAAGGTTTCCAATCTAAGGAACCCCAGCAGATTGCATCGAGTCATTGACTTGCAGCATTCACTCCTCTGGAATCAGCAGACAAAACAATGGCTTGTGTTGTCGTTGACTTTACAGCAATCCCTCATACTGAGCATGCATGTAGCGACAGTGGAGAGGAAAAACTCCCCTTTAACAGGAAGAAACCTCCAGCAGAACCAGGCTCAGTACAAGCAGCCATCTGCCACGACCGACTGGGGGTTTGAAAAGACAGAAAACTAAATAAGAAGCACAGGATACTGAAATAATAGAGTTTATAGCAACAGTTGTAGAACGTCACTGGAAGCATCTCAGCCCATGTTCTCATCCAAGAAGCTGTCTCAGCTAACAGAACGCCAGCCCAGATGTGGCTACTATGGAGAGAAGAACACTAAGAGAAAACAAAAGGTTAGCAAGGTTGAAATAACCGTAACTAGGTAGATTGGCAAAGGAAGAAAGTAGCAGAGAGAGAAGTGGTCAGATTGTCCTCCAGCAGTCTAAGCCTATAGCAGCATAACTATAGAAAAACTTAAATAACTTAACCCTATAGAGTGAGACATGAAGAAGGTAGAGCAAAGGAGAACCGTCTGTCAAGACTGAGACAAAAGAGAGATCATATCTCCCCAATTTTAGCTTCCCTTCATTGGCTCCCTGTCAAACTTAGAATAGATTTTAAGATTCTTCTTTTGACATATAAAGCCCTCACTAATAAAGCTCGATCGTGTATCAGAAATCTGATTACTCCTTATGTCCCTAACAGAGCACTTTGCTCTCAGACTGCAGGTTTACTGGTGGTTCCTAGAATCTCTAAAAGCACAATGGGAGGCAGATCTTTCAGTTATCAGGCTCCTCTCCTGTGGAACCAGCTTCCAGCTTTAGTCCGTGAGGCAGACACCCTGTCTAGTTTCAAATCTAGGCTTAAAACCTTCCT
>JAVLVB010000661.1:163893-187977 GCA_032876305.1 Orestias chungarensis
AAACTCAGTCTTGACAGACGGTTCTCCTTTGCTCTACCTTCTTCATGTTTCACTCTACAGGGTTATCTAAGTTTTTCTATAGTTCTGCTGCTATAGGCTTAGACTGCTGGAGGACAATCTGACCACTTCTCTCTCTGCTACTTTCTTCCTTCGTCCAATCTACTTAGTTACCGTTATTTCAACCTTGTTAACCTTTTGTTTTCTCTTAGTGTTCTTCTCTCCATAGTAACCACACCTGGGCTGGTTCTGTTAGCTGAGACAGCTTCTTGGAGGAGAACATGGGCTGAGATGCTTCCAGTGACGCTCTACAACTGCTGCTATAAACTCTATTATTTTAGTATCCTGTGCCTTTTCTGTCTTTACAAACCCCCAGTCGGTCTTCCTGTTAAAGGGGAGTTTTTCCTCTCCACTGTCGCTACATGCATGCTCAGTATGAGGGATTGCTGTAAAGTCAACGACAACACAAGCCATTGTTTCTGTCTGCTGATTCCAGAGGAGTGAATGCTGCAAGTCAATGACTCCATGAATCTGCTGGGGTTCCTTAGATGGGAAACTTTTTCAAATTGATCTGTTTATGATGTATCTTTGATTTTAATTGATTTTTTGTGAAGTGCCTTCAGACGACATCTGCTGTAAATTGGCGCTATATAAATAAACTGATTCTTGATTCTGTGGTGGAAAACCATCTTAAAGCAACTAAGATCACTTTCTGTTATTAACCTCCCTTTCTCTCCGTATCAAAACTCACCTCCGTCTCTCTACAAAGCTCCTGATTCCCCACATCGCTGATTCGTCCTCCTGGACCAGAGAACCCACTTTTTTCCTGTTATCATTGTTGAATCAATAAAACCACCTTAACCTAATTAGCATTCCTTAGTTTCTCTCTGGATGTGGTTCAGAAGCCTTTAACCACTCCAGGTAGCTATATAATGGTTCTTTGGCATTGAGATCTGGTGCTTTTGGGAATCATGTCAGTTCCAATTGTGAGTAATACAGAAGTTTAATATAATTTCAGGATACAACAGAGTTCTTTATCCTGAAATTTGTCATCACAAAAGGGGTCTGTTGTAATCATAAATCTAACGTGGTCGGTAAGAATCCTGTGGTAGGCTGGAGTATTGCTCTTTGGTATTGTGGATTTCCAAGTATGCCAAGAAAATAACTTCCATGCTTTACCTTCTGGTGTTCTAAATAACTGGTTTGCAATGATTATTTATTTGAGCTTCTGATTTTTGTCATCCAATTGAACCAATCTGTAAATTAAAATAGCTGGATATTTTCTTTTGTTTAAACTGATCTATAAAATATGTGAGATGGTGTTGGTCTGAATTATCTTCTGGCTTCTACAACTTGGTATTTTTAAGTAGCCACTGATTGTATATTCACTCATAAAACCTAAAACATATAATGTATACAGGACTTTTTTAAAAAGGAACTAGGGAAGATAAATCCAGCTCATATTAGTCGTGTTCTAAAGCATGAAGCCTTAAAGGTTTACAGATACATAAAGCATCTTAGAACTGATACATGTTCACTTTCTCCTAATTTGTTAAATGCTACACAATGCACATGATATATCTACAATGTTCATTTCGGTGTTTCTCAAACAAAGCCTTTTTTCTTTATTGGTCTTTGAAGAAGGACAATTACACGCAAGTGAACAACTACAGACGAGAGACCTCACACGATTGCCAATATAAGTCTGTTGCTGTTGCTGACTATATGAACACACGTACACAACATGATCCAACAGGGAGGAGAAAAGGCAGAGAGTGTTTTTCTGAGAAACTGAGAGAACATCAATCTTACCCAACATGATTTGCTGACTGGATGAAAGCACTCCATCTGTCTTATGCAGTTTATTGGGGGAAAATTGGTTGAATTTAGCACATTTGTTCCATAAAGTTAGAGGGAAAAATAGATTAGGAGATGCCCTTGTCCACATCTCTGGTTGAGAAACAAATTACTGCAACAGTAGGATTTTGAGGAAGAAACTGTGATATATGTTATCATCTACAGTGCAGTCTGAGTGCTTCTGCTTTCTCTCTCCCACATAACAAAATGGCTTTTACCCACGGTCTTCAATTATTCCTGGGCTCCAGGAATGTTCCACTTCTTCGATGGTAAATCAACATAGATTTAAGTCCTTCAAAAGATTAGGGCTGCAAGGAAGATGCACCCCCCTTCTGGATTTAATTGCAGGTTTTATCTGCTGGTGTCTTCAGCCAGAACAACAACAATCTGATCTGCATTAGCCTGCAGGCTTTGATAAGTAACACAAATTAAACAAATATATTTATCATCTTTTCAAAATTTGTATTGCTGTGCTGATTAAAGCCTATCAATAATCCCCTCTAATCCCAGAACATTGTATGTGTTAAAATAAATTAACTGAAAATGAAATCCAACCTAAAAGCATCAATATTTCCACTCAGCATGGCCTCAAACATCCATGAATTCCCACAGACCTGCAGGAACCTTCAGAAAGATGCTAAATGTTTTGTTTTTTTTTGTAAGTCAGATCCTGCATATACATATACTTTTGCAAGTAACTACATTTTTACAATCATTACATAAAATGTTCATTAAACCTACACATTTTAAAATATTTACATTTACTGTAAATATGAAATTATCTAGAGTGCTTTAAAATTGTATACGTAGTAAACATATTATCACCACAAACTGCAATGTAGCTCACACAACAATGATAGCTGCTTTTCGAAATGTTCTAAAATAACTGAATAAAATTTGTATACTTGTTGCCCCTTTATGTGAATACCCCTAAGAAGAGAAATAATCAAAGAAGATGCAAAAGGTCTATGGGAACTTTTGATAAAGTACGCAGATCCACAGCTAAGGGAAAATAGTTATTCTCAAATAGAAAAAAAGTAAACTCTGAAAAAAGAGTTCATCTAAACAATGATCCTGCAGTTAGGAAAAGAAACTAACAAATAAACCAAAAATAACAACAAAACCAGATAATCTAAAGAACAGCAAAGATTCACAAAACTGTTTGCCCAACATTATTTGTTCTGAAGAAAAAACAAAACAGAACGTTTTGGAAACTGTGGGGCGTGTAACATCTTATACAACATATGAGCAAATGTCAAATATGACGGTGGTACTGTGATTATTTTGGTCCTCTTTGCTATTTCATTACCTTGTCTTGCTTTCATCTTTCTCAAAATAAACGAATGTGCAGAGCATAAAAAAATTACTATTACTAGCAGAAAATCCTAAAAGAGAGCGTCCGCCCGATATTTCATGACCGTACACTTAAGTGCCTTTTGTTTGTCTCCGGAATTATATAAAAAAGCAACTAATACCTTAAAAAGGCCTTAAAACCCCCTGCAGCTTATGCCCACAACTCATCCAAGCTAGTGAAATCGTCCAATTATGAAAAAAATAAAAATAAAGCAGTTGGTAAAATATATTTACAGTGCCTAAACAATGAAGGGAACCCTTAAACAACAGAATAACCATGTAAATCAAACTTCTTTGAAATCACACTGTCCACTTAGGAAGCAACACTGATGGACAATCAATTTCACATGTTGTGCAAATGGTAAAGACAACAAGTGGAAATCTTTGGCAATTAGCAAGACACTCAATAAAGGAATGGTTCTGCAGGTGGGACCACAGACAACTTGTCAGTACTGATGCTCTCTGGCTGATGTTTTGGTCTGTTTTGAATGTTGGTGGTTCTTTCACACTCGTGGTATCATGAGAAGAACTCTATAACCCACACAAGTGGCTCACATATTGCAGCTCGTCCAGGTCGGCCCATCAATGTGAGCTGTGGCAAGAAGGTTTACTGTGTCTATCAGAGTCTGGAGACGCAACCAGGAGACAGGCCAGTACACCAGGAGACACGGAGGAGGCGGTAGGAGGGCAACAACCCAGCAGCAGGACCGCTACCTCAGCATTTGTGCAAGGAGGAACAGGAGGAGCAGAGCCCTAAAAATGATCTCCACCTGGCAACAAATGTACATGTGTCCTTCACAGACGGTTAGAAACCGACTCCATGAGAATGGTATGAGGGCCCTATCATCCACAAATGGGGGCTGTACTCACATGTCACGTTGCACCACCGACTATCTAGGAGTTGTTGGATGCTTTAGTCCAGGTGTGGGAGGAGATCCCTCAGGAGACCGTCCACCGTCTCATCAGGAGCATGCCCATGCGTTATAAGGAGGTCATACAGGCATGTGGAGGCCAAACACAATACTGAGCCTCATTTAGACTTGTTTAATGTTTATGTGATTTATGTGTTTAATGTTGTGTGTGACTCCAAATCCAGGTCTCCATTGGTTTTAAATTTGATTTCCAATGATGATTTTTGTGATTTTCCTTTCAGCACATTAAACTTTGTACAGAACAAAATATTTAATGAGAATATTTCATTCATTTAGATCTAGGATGTGTTATTTGAGTGTTCCCTTTATTTCTTTGATATATATATATATATATATATATATATATATATATTCAAACTGTGCTCTGGACATTGTGTAAAAAAAGACTATTGGCAGGTATTTTTGTTGTTTGTAAAATAGTTTTTTTTGTAAAATAGTTTGTAAATTATACATAAACGTGTCAAAAATCTATTTTGTACAAAAGGGTGAAACTTAGCATGTAAGCATGTTGCTGCATGAAAAGCTGTTATTCTGGGGCAACAGAGTGGTTGGTCATATTTAACGTTAGGAAGGACGGAGCTCTTAAGAAAATAAAGTAAGCATTAGAAATATCCAATTTATCTGACTGTTTGCTTTGTGTTGTCATATTGACAAAAAATATTAGCTCCTTTAAAAACGTTTCTGTGTCATATTTGACCAGTAATTAGTCAAATCCTCTTTAAACTCATTGTTTCATGGTCTTAATTAAAATGAACTCAATTAAAATTAAAATCTTATGCACTGATGTTTTTGGTCAGAGGGGTGTCATAATGAGACTTTTTAGCACCTTCACAGGTTATCCATGAGGGGACCGCAGAGCAGCATCCGGCTGGAGCTGCTCCTCACCTGAGCTCCTCTCCAGGTGATCTGCATTTGGGCTGATTGGGCTGAGCTGTTTATAAGGAGCAGGGATCCAGCTTCTCGTCGCCTGAGTGTTTGTTACTTCTGGTAAAGTTACCTTGTCCCAGCGCCAGTTTCTAGTGTTTCTTGTTGTTCTATGTTTTCTTTGTTACTTTGTTTCCGTGCAACCAGTAATTCCCTTCTATGCTCATCTCTTCAGGTTCACCTCACTTGTGCTCACTTCAGCTCTGTTCAAGATTTCCTGGATTTCATACCACTCTGGTTCCTGCTCTCTATGCTCGGTACTATCTGCCCGCTCCAGCCATTCACCATCTGCCGCACGCCCCTCTGTATAACAACCACTTGGACTCAGCTGGAAAGTCTCTCCACTCACCCCTCCCTACAACAGTAAGCTAATTCTCTTATCATCTCTGCACTGGTTCAACTACTCACCTTCTCTGTCTCACCTCCAGAAGTCTCCGGTTCCCTACGTCGCTCTGTGTTCTTGATCTCCCCTCCGTTCCCTGCCGTGACCATTCCCTCCTCACTCAAGACACATCCACATTATCTCAATAAACCTTATTGTACTCCTGAAAGTCCTCTGTTTATGTGGGTCAGATTCCTGAAAACTATGACAAGGGGGCTCCTCTTTTGTACAAGGAAACCTTTCTAAGATTTTCAACTTAGCTCAATCGCTGGATAGCTCCAGGGCGCAACATTAGTAAAAAGTACCAGGGCATGTTGGAATACTCATGAATTCTTTTCATCACTGATTGGTCAGATAGTGTTGCACTGGTTGTCTCATGTAATGTTCAAATTGGCCATGATCAAAAATAGCCAAAAAAAAGATTAGAAAGGAAAGATCAATGTAGGTCAGCAAAGTTGGGACTCAGCATTTCTACACTAGTGAGCTTTACCTGTGGGAGAACTTTATTACCATTCAACAGAGGCGGTATTGCTATGGCAGAATTTGAGCCCTTTATATTAAGCTAAAATGACCACAGGTGGGGAAAAGGGGTAGTTAGAATACAGAGATGGGTTTCCTAATGTAGATTAATGGCAAACGTTCTTTCATTTGTTGCCTTGTAGCCTATATTTTTACCAGAGATCTTAATGAGGATTTATTTCTCTCTGTAAGGATTATCGGAGCTCAAGTATTAAAGGAATATTTAATTAACCTCACTGCCAAGTAGCCATAAAATAAGTGTGAAGTCGTGTAATCTAAAAGTTTACATATCACCAGTTTTACATCCCGCCGTATTTATTCACTAGTTGAGATTTGGATGCAGTATTCTCTGTTTTTATAACTGTAGCATAAATGTATTTTAGCCCATAGTATGATTGCCGCCATCAACAACCTACATCACGCTCTGGCAACTATGTTGTCTTGCAAAGCTGTTTAAAATGGTGTAGGGCGAACATTACAATGTTTTCTTTGTTTTAATACAAGTTTCTGATTGTTTAATAAAAACACTTTAATTACATTTTACAGTAGTAAAAGAAGACAAAACGTGAGTAACAAATTGTAACTTCATGCTTCGCTTAGAATGTCACAACATTGAAAGAATAATGTTGGTCCCGGGAGAAAAACTCACAACACCGTGCAAACCAGGTCAGAGAGTGAAGGGTGAAATTTTTTTTTTTTAAAGTAGTGCACATGACATCAGTGCTGATGTTACCACTTCTGTCATCTTGGCATGTTAGGCGTCACATATGAATATGATTTGGTTTTAAAGAATTGGCTTCACAAGTTTAAGCTACAAATCCAGTTTGGGATGCAGAAAACATAAAATCACAGATGATGCATCAACAGCAAGTAGAGTTTTTTTAGGGATTGTTTCCAAATGCTGAGACGGGGTCAGAAACTCCTGTATTTTTCCTTATAACTCACTGTAATATCCTTCTGCATCATGAGGCAATCCATCTGGTTTGAATATGACTCAGCGACTGTGTGTTGCTCAGTCAAGAAGTGATTCTTTCAATCTTAAATATACTTGTTTTTCATCATTGATCCCTTTTTTTAGGGAATCTCTGGCCACTGGCTCATTAATAATTAAGTTTTGGGATTAGTGAAAAAAAAGTTTTGTTTTTTTTAAAATAGGAAATTATTTATTTTTATATTCAAGATTAACAAGTTTAAAAAAAAAACAAATTAGGGCACTGGCCCTTTTAGATCATACTCCAGAGATTGTCAGTCTCTCCCAAATTTAAATAAAAATCAGTCAAAAACAAAAATACTTTATTTATCCTAAATGGAAACAAAATTAAAGAATTAAAAAATAATACTTTACCGTCCAAATCTGGTTTTATTATTTAATTAAAAATAAGAAGCGGGAAAATATGAAACTTACCCAGACTCTGAACCAGGCTCGATTTATGAACATTCAACTCAAATCTCACATTAGCAAGAATTAAGAGTCTTAATTTGGTTCGATTTATGATTTACCTTCACTTACAGAACCGGCAAAATCTTAGCAGGTATGTTTGTGATTCCCAAGAGAAAAAAATATTTAAATCACAAAACAAGTGTGACTTATTCACATGATACAAAGAAACAGCATTGCTAAAGTCTGGGATGCAGGCGCAGCAGTGCAGTGGGATGCTTAAGAGGGCTGAGGATGACAAGGGCTGTAATACATTCTGACAAAGCTTAACAAAGCAGTCAAAGCTGACCAACAATCATCTGTTTGTTCTCCATACCTCAGAACCTGCAGACCACTTGACATGCTCAGCCAGCCCAAGATTAAAGGCGTAATCACAGGTCAACAGCGCTGCCTTTTGCATCATTAGCCTTCACTCATCCGACTCTGTAATGCATCACCCACAGGACCGAGCTGGAAGATCCCTCTTTTTTTTTCTTTTTGTTTTGGTAGTTTTACAGCAGCTGCTTAGAAAAGAGGAGACTTCATTCTGTGTGGAGGTAGTCCAAGTAATCACAGCCACAGCAAACACTTGGCAGCAGGGCTTTTCTTTTGCTGCGCTCAGTTGGGATTTTGCCCTGGCAAGGTTCCTCTGCTCGTTTTAAACCAACTCTGTTGTTGTCTGCTGCTTATACATTCTTACTGTGACATGGCAGTAAGTAGATGGGAGACGACTCTGAGGATAATCCCTACTGACATAATTTAATGCACTGTTTCACACCGCAGAAACATGTCCCACAACCAGAATGAATCTTTAGGTTTAAACTATAACATTCTCACATTTATAGATTTTCCAGAGTTTCCGGTTGAAAGTAATAATTTTGGAATCTTAAACAAACTAAAGTTGTGATGATATAGAAGTAAGTTTA
Organism: Orestias chungarensis; assembly: GCA_032876305.1. Taxonomy (NCBI): domain Eukaryota; kingdom Metazoa; phylum Chordata; class Actinopteri; order Cyprinodontiformes; family Cyprinodontidae; genus Orestias; species Orestias chungarensis. Next base: position 172,201 of record JAVLVB010000661.1, read on the forward strand.
GTTTGCACTCATTTTTTTGTTTCTGAACTGTAAACTACATATTTTAGGACATCTTTAAATCATCATTACGCTGCTGCAATTAATTTATTTAGAGTTTTAGTCCTGGTTTGTTATGATCCAAAAATAATTATTAGAAAAACCAGAATCAAACTGAAACAAAATAATATCAGCACTATAAACACCATGTGACCCCTAAACTATTTGAGATTATGCACTTAAATGTTCTGTATGTTCAGCAGACACTTCATTAAGTTCCTGGGAGGATGAGTGTCGGCTTTGGCTGCAATGTTCAAAATTAACAGGCAAAAAAGTTCAAACTGTTAAAGCATGGATCCATTCTGCATTGCAACAATTTAATGGTACAAAAGATATTTTCTTGTCGTTTCATTAAAATAAGTCCACAGTATGCCTAAGTATTGTTGCCAACATTGTCCATCCTCTCCTGACCACACGCTGATGACTACATACAAGACAAAACCCTGCAACTGCTCACAAAGCTGAAATAACCTAAAAAACAGTTTCTAACGCTCAGAAAATCCTTCTCTACACTCCACCTATCTTCTTGGACACAACTCTTCATTACAAAAAAGAGTTTAAAATAGATGTGCAGAGGGAAAATCTGTAGCAACTACATTTTAACTAAAATGTTTAAACATTGCTAAATCAGTTTCATAAAAAACTAAACATCTAACATTAAAAATATAATATAATATTAGTTTAGACCTAATAATTAGAAACATAACTGAATGAGTTGCTTTTTATAGTAAGATCATCAGTGACAACTATGTCCAACCTTGAACAACTGTATTGGCAGGGAGAAAACGTAAGTTACTGTAGTAACTATGTTTCTGTGAATTCCTGGATGACTGCCAGCGCAGTTAACAGAGTGAAATGGATGTCAAAAAAGTCACAACGTGACACGTAGCACACCTGTGCGGAAGTTTATAAATAGCACATAGAGGACTACGTACGGTCTCCTGGGATCATACTGACGACACAGCAGTGGTTGGATGCATCACAAACCGTGATGAGTCCAGCTACAGGCAGGAGGTGGAACACCTGGAGGGCCGGTGCAGAGATAACAACCTCTGGATTAATGTAAAGAAAACCAAGGAGATGGTTGTGGACTTCAGAAGGGGCAAGCATGCCCACCTCCCCCTGCAAATGGGAGGAACTGCGGTGGAAGTGGTCAACAGCTACAGGTACTTGGGTGTACACCTGAGTAACAACCTCACCTGGAGCAACAACACTTCCATTCTGGTCAGGAAGGCACACCAGCTGCTCTACTTCCTCAGGAGGTTGAGAAGAGCTGGACTCGGGAGCTCAGTCCTCACCTCCTTCTACAGATGTTTGGTGGAGAGCGTCTTGTACTCCAGCATTAACGTGTGGCATGGAAGCTGCTCTGCTGCAGACAGGAAAGCTCTGCAGAGGGTGGTGAAGGCTGCACAGAGGACTGTTGGAGTCAGCGTCCCCAGCACCACAGACATTTACACCTCCAGATGCAGGAAGAGGGCCTCCGGCATCATGAAGGACCCCACACACCCAGCACACTCACTTTTTGTCCCGCTCCCCTCAGGCAGGAGGCTGCGGAGCGTAAAGTGCAAAACCACCAGACTGAGAAACAGCGCAAGGACAATTACAATTCCAAATGAAACAAAAACAAAAAAAAGACTTTCTCATTTAACCGGCACTGTTCACTTTAATATTCACACTTCAAAATGTCACTTTAATATGTCACTTTATTAACCATCCATGCTGCTACAGCAAATTTTGCACTCCGAATTCTCATTCCTGCTATGTACGAAGTTCCATATTGTAGATTCTGTGTAGTCAAATCCTATTCTCTTATATTTCTTTATATTTTATTATATTATTCTTATTTTGTAGCTATTTAAAATTGCTATCAGGGTGTAAACTGGACCGTGGGATTAGAATTTCGTCCCACCTCATGTACCACATTTGATGTGATGACAAAAAAAATTCCTTGATTCCTTACGTTCTGTTTCATTCCTTCCTCACTGCCAGCGCAGTTAACAGCTTGGATGACTCATGCCAGCAATGTCACGAGGAACGCAATACTCACCACCTCAAGAATCTGCAACTAGAGGCAGGACAGCCGACGCTAGTGAGGACTCCTGTCCCACATTCAGGTGATAGAAGCAGGCAAACATACATGGCGTTGCCCATGACGCGGCCACACAGATATCCCTCAGTGGCATGCCCCTCATTGCCGCCCAGGACATAGACACCCCTGGTTGATTGGCAAACACCAGATGGAGCAGTTGTTCCCGCAGACTCATAAGCCAGCGCGATGGCCTCAACAACCCAATGCGACAGTCTGTCCTTAGAAAGGGCGCGACCCTTGGGCCGGCCGGCATAGCACACAAACAGCTGGTCAGATTGTCAAATATTACCTGTCACGACAATGTACAGCTGTAGGGCCCTGACCAGGCACAGCATGTGTGCCAACATCTGCATGTGTTCTAACCTCCCAGCTCAACATCAGTATTTACATAGCCCGGGGGCACCACCTTGGGGAGAAACGCAATGTTTGGCCACAAAGTCCCCCCAGAGCCGTCTGCCTTCCAACATAGGCAGGCAGGGGAGACGGCGAGGGCATGGAGCTCACCAACCCGCTTGGCAGTAGCAACGGCCAAGAGAAAAGCTATTTTGAGGGACACCAGCCTAAGCGAGGCGGAAAACATCGGCTCAAAAGGCGGCCCACTCAAGGCCCTCAACACCAGGGGGAGGTCCCATGCCGCTGCCGGACGTCGTACCGGGGGTCGCAGCCGTCTGGCACCCCTGAGAAATTGAGACACCCATTAGTGAGCCCCCTCTCTTCTGCCATCAATGCAGTTGTGGCTGGCTGATATGGCTGCAACGTGCACTTTCAGAGTCGATGCTGCCCGGCCAGCGTCCAACAGACCCTGCAGGTACCTCAGAACCTCCTGCAGAGGACATGAAACTGGCTAAATCCTGTTGCGCCCGCACCATCCTGAGAACCGTTGCCAGCAGTAGACATAGGTCGACACTGTAGAAGGCGTCCTGGCATTCTGTAGCGTCCGCAGCACAGAGGGCACCATACCTATCAAGGGCAACCCAGTCCCCTCAGGGGCCACACCGTGAGGAGAAAATGGCCCGGAGACGGATGCCAAACCCTCCCCTCCAGCTGGGACAACAGGTCCACTCTGGGCAGGAGACGCCACAAATCCCCGTCCAACAGTCTGAGGAGAAATGAAATAATAATAATAATAATAATAATAAATAATGTATACTTTATTGATCCCGTAGGAAATTGTTTTTGGTGTAAACCACACCGAGGCAGCCATTTTGCAGGCGCCAGGTAGGCAGTAGCGCAAAGGGTCTTGCCTAAGGACCCACACTGGATGCTGTGGTGTATTTTTACCCTGGGCTGGATTTAAACCCATGAGCTTTGGATTGGAAGTCTGGTGACATTCCAATTGAGCTATCCACACCCTCAGGGGCCACTTGGGTGCCATCAAGAAAACCCTCAGGAATGACGACCTCACTCGGTGGAGAGTGGGCAGAAGCACTGGAAACGGGGGAAACGCATACGGCAGATGGGCCGGCCAGTTGGTCCCAAGGCCATCCCGAGTGGTGCTTCGGCCTCTGCCAGGGAAAACCACAGGGGGCAATGTGTACTGCTTCGAAAAGCAAAAAGGTCGAACTGAGCCCTGCCAAACCGATCCCAAACTTGTCGAACCACCTGCGGACGCAGCCTCCATTCTCTCGGAAGAAGGCACTGTTGGGACAGGTGATCGGCCAAAGAGTTCCTCGTCCCCGGCAGGTGCATCGCCCTGACCGAGGCAAAGCGAGGGTAAGCCAAGGTCCTCAGCCGCTGGACCTCCTTCAGGCCCCGCAGGGATCTGGTCCTCCCCAGGTGATTGACGTGGTACACCGCTGAGGTACTGTCCCTCCTGACCAGCACATGCTTGCCCTTTAGAGAGGGAAAGAAGTGCTTCAGCGCCAAAGAAATCGCTCTCAATTCCAGGGTGTTGATGTGCAGACGACTCTCCAGCGGGGCGCCACATTCCATGGGCCGATCTGCACTGCCCCACCGCACCCCAGCCGAGAGGTGATGCATCCGTAGTCACCACCTCCCGTCTGGCAGGAACTCTCCCGAGGGGCACCCCCTGCCGAAGGTAATTCACGTTGCGCCACAGACGAAGGAGCATCGCAAATCTGGGTGTAACCCGCACCTTGACCCGCCCGTGTAACGGGGGGTCCATGCGGAGGCGGACGAACCACCTCTGCAAAGGCCGTAGATGAAGAAGCCCCAGTGGGGTTAGCGCTGAGGTTGCCACTAGCATCCCCAACAGTCTCAGCCACAGTCGGACGGGCGGTGTCGCATCTACGGGAAAGGATTGGAGCAGGGACAAGATCGTTCCCACCCTGTCCGTAGTCAGCCATGCCACCATCCCCAGCGCTCTGATATGGGCCAGTTGTGCAGATACGGCAGAATCTTCAAGCCCTACAGGCACAGAGGGCTTAAGACCGCCTTCACACACTTGGTGAAAATCAGAGGGGCTAAGGAAAGCCCGAACGGCAGAACCACAAACACGTACACCACGCCCTGAAAGGCGAACCACTGATACTTCCGGTGGTCCGGTTGGATTGGGACATGGAAGTATGCATCCCTGAGGTCTATGGATGCAAACTGTAGCATCCATTCGAAGTTAGAGCAGGCCATAACTGATAGTTGAATGTCTTTAATCGGCATTTGTTACCATAAACCATGAAACAGTCATTCAACCAACGTAATGTTCAACCTGGAACATTAGCATAACCGTATTAAGATAAGATAAGATAAGATAAGATAGACTTTATTGATCCCGAAGGAAATTGTTTTGCCAGGGTTACAGAATATCAAATAACAATTAACACGACACACTCATCTCACATACAACACAGTACAGTACACAGTCAACTGAGGCCGTCAGGACCAGCTCCCTTTCCTTGACGCAGGCGACTGAATTCTTTTCTTACCTCTTCTGCGGTGATGGTAATGGGGGATGGTGGGGAGAGTCCCTCAGATGAAGATGGGAAGGCAGGCTGTGTTGATGCTGGTGTGCGGGGGGTGCAGGGTGGACGGGCGTGTTGAATGAAGTGCTAACAGCGTCGTTGGAGGAGCTGGGGGGAGTGCGGGCAGAGACTGTCTCATCAAACCTGTTGAAAAATAGGTTTAGCTGGTTAGCCTCCTGTAGGTCTCCTTCCATCAGCTGGTCGCCCTTTTTGCTGTAACCAGTAATGGCTCTCATCCCACTCCACACCTCCCTCATGTTGTTCTGCTGGAGCTTGCTCTCCAGCTTCTTCCTGTAGCTGTCCTTCCCCTCCTCAATCTTCACCCTCAGTTCCCTCTGTACTCTCCTCAGCTCTTCTTTGTCCCTGCTCCTGAATGCAGCCTTCTTCCTGTTCAGTACTGCCTTGATGTCCCTGGTCACCCACGGTTTGTTGTTGGGGTAACAGCGCACAGTCTTTTTGGGGATGATGTTGTTGGTGCAGAAGTTGACGTAATCCGTGATGCAGTCGGTGAGGTCATTGATGTCCCCTCCCTGTGCGTCACATAGAACATCCCAGTCTGTTACCTCAAAGCATCCCTGGAGGGTCTCCTCAGCCTCCGGTGACCATTGCTGAACAGTTCTGGTGACCACCGGTTGCCTCTGGACAGCAGGGATGTAGAGTGGCTTCAGGTGCAGAATGCTGTGGTCAGCTCTGCCAAGTGGAGGTAGAGCCGTGGCACTGTATGCATCCTTAACATTAGCATACAGCAGGTCTATTGTGTTTTTGTCTCTGGTTTTACAGTCCACAAACTGCTTGAATGTGGGTAGGGTTGAGGTGAGAGTGACATGATTAAAATCCCCAGAAATGGCGATGAAAGCGCTGGGGTGCAGGGTCTGCAGTTTGGTGGTCGCAGATGTGATGACGTCACACGCCCGCGACACGTCTGCAGCCGGTGGAATGTAAACAACGATGACGATGGCATGGGAAAACTCACGCGGCAAATAATACGGACGCAGGCTGATTGCTAACAGTTCGATGTCCAGAGAACACACACGCGCCTTCACAGTTACGTGTCCCCGGTGGCACCACTTGTTATTAACGTAAACAGCGACTCCCCCTCCCCTCTTCTTGCCGCTGTCGGCGCTACTCCTGTCCCCTCGCACCAACTTAAAGCCAGGCAAACTCACCACAGAATCGGTAATGTTGTTCTGCAGCCACGTCTCAGTGAAGCACAGGAGCGATCCCACACGGAAAACACTGTCCCTCCTCGTTAGCGCCGTTAGCTCGTCCATTTTATTTACCAGCGGTCTCACGTTTCCCATGACGATGGAGTGGAGATACGGCCGTTATCTCCTCTTCCTCAGCCCATGTCTCCTACCGGCTCTGCAGCCCCGGTACTTTCTCCTCAGTTCTTTGGGGATTGTGTGTCTCTCCCTGTACGTTCCGCTCCTTCGGAGATCCCTCAGCTGGTTCCTTGTGTAAACAATGTGAGCCTGATGCTGCTTCCCCAGGGCCGGGGCCACGCTGGAAAAAAGTAATCCAGCCACCAGAAATGCGGCCAAAAACTCGCCGCGCTGCATAATTGGCTTAAATAAATAATTAGACACTAAGAATACCACAAGAAGGCCAAAATACCCTAAAAGACAAACTAACACAGGTAACAAAAACATAGAACAAAGTAAAAGTAGACAAGACGACACGGAGCAACTCTGGCGGCAGCCGTCCTGAACGGCGCTCAGTAGCAAAACCGAATCAATATCGAATCAAACTTTCATCAATAAAACAAACCTTGTTCCTCTTTCCGACTGAAGCTAAATAATATTATCTCTTTTCCTTTCTGTTTGACGGTATTTTTCTGTTGATATACAAAGCCAGCTGACTTATTTTCGTCTTTTTCTTTCCGTTGTCTTTCCGTTGTTTTTCCGTTGTCAAGCTAACCGTTGCTATCCATTGTTCTACGCTATTTCCGGTCAGGGACAGGAACTTAACAAAATAAAAGCATAAAACCCTATTAACTATAAACGTGTCAAATACACCTTTACACTCCCACCAAATTATTTGCTGACTAAATCTCAAAATAAAACACAAATAATTACTCAGAGTTATATAACCATAACAACATTGAAACATATAATTAACATTTCAATATCTTTATCACTTTAACTGCTTTCAAACAGCAGAACTAACTTATGAACTGGACGTTCCACTACAGACAATTTATGCAAACGTACACACTTATCTCTAAGATTTATGTCTGCAAAGGCTATTTATTATTTCACAAGTCCATCTGAATCTGTTACAGTATCCACGACTCGTCCGAGTTTCCATTGGGATTGTGGTTGAGTGTCTTCTTTTTCCATGACAATGTCACCTGTTTGCATGTTTCTTTTGGGTTTGTGCCATCTTTGCCGGACCATAATATTGTGCAGATATTCTTTCTTCCATCTGCTCCAAAATTTTTCAGCTAAATATCGCACTTGACGCCATTATTTTTGTGCATACAAGTCCTGTTTGACGAAATATCCTGGTGGTGACAACGCTGTTGTACTTTTCATTATGACAAGATGATTTGGGGTTATTGGTTCCAAACTTTTTGGGTCGTTAAGAGTGTCCATGATCAGTGGGCGACTGTTGACTATTGCAGCTGTTTCATACAAAAAAGTTCGGAGTGAAGAGTCTGTGAGCCGTCCTTTACTGAGAGCAAGAGTTGCGTTGAGAACGTTTCTTACAGTCCGTATTTGCCGCTCCCATACTTCACCTTGGTGACTAGCATGAGGTGTGTTGAGAACAAAATCACACTGTTTTTCAGCAAGAAAGGATGTCAGCTTGTCAGTGTCTATTTCCTCTAGTGCAGCATTCATTTCATTTTTGGCACCAACAACGTTAGTACCCTGATCACATTTTATTTGTCTGACAGAGCATCTCAAAGCGATGAAACATCTTAGTCCATTAATGAACGTGTCCGTAGACAAGTCCTCTAACATCTCTACATGTACAGCTTGTGAAAAGAAACATGTAAAGAGAAGACCGTATCTTTTGTTTTCTTTCCTCGCTTGTTTGGTGAGGAATGGGCCGAAAACGTCCATTCCACAGTATGTGAAAGGTGGAGAATGTTCAAATCCGTTCTATGTGGAGATCTCTAATTTTTTGTCCTTCAACTGGTCTCCTCAATCTCCGACAAAACACACACTGACGAATGAAGGATGATACTGTTTGACTTAGATTCGGGATCCAATATCCACTAGCGTATTTCATTCATTGTGAAGCCTTTTCCTTGATGATTGACTTTTTCATGACAATAAGCGATTATGAGTTTGGTGATGTGATGATCTCTTGGGATGACTGTTGAATGTTTGACAGAGTTTGGAAGTGTAGAATGAAGAAGTCTTCCTTCTACCTTGAGCACGTCCTTATCCAAGAGATCCAAGTTGTGCATTTTTTTGTTGTTTTTTGTTTGACAATGCCTTTCCGTTACTTAGAGCTGATATTTCATTTTCAAACAGTTGTCTTTGTAAGTCTTTGATGATTACAATTTCAGCATTTTGTCTTTCATTCACTGTACTGAGTGACCTGGACTTGTCCTTGAGTACATATCGTTTGAGACATGCTACTGCGCTGACTGTTCGGTACCAAGATGAGAACTTGGTGAGGCGGTCACTGAGACATTTGTGTTCTGAGGTTTGCGTGTACAGACAGCGTTTGGTTGGGGAACATCTGTTCCCCAACCAAAGGCTGCTCCCATAACATCCATGCCATAACCACATTTTACCACGTTAAGTCTGTTGTACCTGAGGGAAATGCACTTTCCTCTAACATTACCTCAGGGTGCTTGTAAACATGAGTCTGTACTTTTTTCACCTCTGGGTCTCCTATTGGGAGTTCAATAGTTTCCTTTGTTGGTAGATTGATTTCTTTTTCCCACAAAAACTGGGGGCCTGTGAGCCAGTTGGAATACAGCAGTTCATTTACTGTTGTGCCTTTAGATGCCATGTCTGCTGGGTTTTCACTTGTAGGTACATAGGTTCATAGTACCATTGCTGTGGTGTAGTGTAGTTGCGGATCTCTATTGGCAACGAAAGTGCTTCATTACTGATGTACCCCAGAATTGGCTGTCCAATAATATTCTTCCACATTGTCAAGAAGAAGCTCTTCTTTGAGCATGTTACTGACCTTGACTGACACTGTAGCTGCGGTCAGCTCTAACCTTGGAATACTGGTGACCTTTGTAGGAGAGAAGCGTGCTTTGCCCATTATGAAGCTACAGTGAATGTCCTTCTTTTTGTTGAACAGTCTAAAGTATGAACATTGTCCATATCCTGTGGTGCTCGCATCAGAAAAGTGATGCAATTCATAAAACCCTATTTACTATAAACGTGTCAAATACACCTTTACACAAACATTCTCCTGGAGGGATGGACTGAAGGACGTTGCAAGTGCGGTGCATTCGAAAAGGCAGGACCTTTAAAAAACGGTTCTCTTTGGGGTCAGAAAATAGGTTGAGAAAAACCCGCGCCCGTGGAGGAACCACCACCACACCCCAGGTCTCAAGGGGTGGATGCCAGGTTGGCTCCACCGTCCTGCTCTGCCAGCCAGACTCTGGAAGAGCAGCTGTCCGAAACTGACTGCGTGGTGCCAGCAAGTCACCCCTACGCGGAGCCGGGGGTCCCATGGCACTCCTGCAGCCGCCCCAATCTCCAGAGTCCTGACTAGACTGCCGACGGCGCTCCAGTGTCCTCTCGGCCTCCAGTCCAAACAACAGGCCCGGAACAACCGATAACCTACTCAAGGTCTGTATGCAGCCATCAGAGACTAGGGCCAGCCACACCTGGCATCGGGTGACCACCAAAGTTGACATAAGGCGGCCTAGCTCTCTGGACATAAGTCCAAAAGCCTGCAGAACTGGATCATTTGTGTCCCCTTATGTCGCCATCGCCACGCCCGGCTGAAACATTTGGGACTGTGCCAGCATTAGCACCGAGAGGAAATTGCCAAAGCGTGCCATACGAGCCGCAGTGTCGTAAGCACGGTACTAAAGGTCATCCATCACCCAACATTGGACGCTTGGACAGAGGGCACTCTCCCGAAGAACCAGCGAGGCATTTCAGTGATCAATCGGGTGCATATGGTCCAGGCCATAAGTCCATAAGTGCACATGGACACCAAGATCCGTGCATCCCCTTCACGGTGGAACAAGCCTCTCGGATCCCTCCAGCAGCGCTGGAGCTCCTCCAAAAAAGCTGGTGATGGCGGAACCTCAAACGGAGGGGCTGCCGGGCAGTGTCAAAAAAAGGGATTCTCTTTGACCCGGGCCGCAATTGCCTCTTCCAAGCACACCTTGGCCAGGGCCTTCAACATAATTGACCGTAGTGGGCACTGTTCCCCCCAGGATCAGAGCTCACTGATCTCCGGTGGGAATCACTCTAATCCAAATTCCCCACGACATCCAGAGGCTCTCCCACCTCCTGGTCAGAGGGGGCTGGAAACAGTTTCTGGACGGGTGCTCCACCTTCTGCTTCTGCTTCTTTCTCCGAGGACTGCGGCGCTCTGCATGCGTTGTCACCCTCCGCCTCCCGGAACACAGGAAAGGCGCTGTCGAGGGAGGCCGCTGCATTGTAAAAAGGAGGCCTTCCATCCTATGTAGCCTGTCTTGTCTAACAGACAAAGGCAAGATGCTGCAATTCATAGAAAGGTTCGTCAGGGCTTCCTTGAGAGGACCCACACCCAGACATTTGGGGCACAAATCATGGCCATCCTCCACCAGTGCACGCCATGGGAACGGCAGCCATGCTGCAAGCCCTTCCAGGCCAAATAACACAGTCAGCACAAGGCGGACGTTGCCTAGCAACCCTGAATGTGAGCTCCAGCAGGGCTGAGAACACAGTCAGTTCAAACGGGCGTCGGCCAATATGTCGTTGGATAGGATCTGAGCGAGAACACCAGCAGAGACGACAAACGCAGTCAGAACAGCATAGGTCTGAAGAGGTAAACTGAGCGCGGACACCCGCAGCGCCGGGGAACGCAGTCAGTATAAACCTGGCGTTGGCCAGGTAAACTGAGCGATAACGACAGCAGGGCTTACAAACGCATTCAGAACAACACAGGGCGGGCCAGGTGAACTGAGCGAGAACAACAGCAGGACCGATGAACACAGTCAGAACATTATATGCGCCTGCCGAGGAATCTGAGCGAGAACTTCAAAGGATCTGAAGAACGGAGTCAGAAAAATGCGGCTGTCCGCCAGGCAAACCGAGCGAGAAATGTGCGAACACAGAACGCAGTCAGAACATCTGGCTTCCCTCACCTGTAACGCAGCCTTCCACTCTGCCTCGTTAGCAGTACGGGGGTCCCACAGGGGACAGTACTGTCTCCGTTCCTGTTCACGCTCTACACCTCTGATTTCAGGTTTTGCTCACAGTCCTGCCACCTGCAGAAGTTCTCAGACGACTCTGCCATTGTGGGCTGCATCAGCAGGGACCAGGAGGCCGAGTACAGGAGTGTGGTGGACAGGTTCATGGAGGGGTATGGGCTGAACCACATGCAGCTTAACGTCGGGAAGACAAAGGAGCTGGTGGTGGACTTCAGGAAACAGTGGAACCGCCCAGACCCCGTCATCATCAACGGCTCAGCAGTGGACATAGTGGATGACTACAAATACCTTGGTGTCCACATAGACAATAAACTGGACTGGTCTAAGAACACACACACTGTCTACAAAAAAGGTCCGAGCAGACTGTACTTCTTCAGGAGGCTCAGATCTTTCAACGTCTGCAGGACCATGCTGCAGATGTTCTACCACTCTGTGGTCGCCAGCACCATCTTCTACGCTGTCGCGTGCTGGGGCAGCCGGCTGAGGACGGCTGACACCAACAGACTGAACAAGCTCTTCAGGAGAGCTGGCTCTGTCCTGGGACTAGAACTGGAGTCTGTGGTGGAGGTGTCAGAGAGGAGGATGCTGAGGAAGCTGCTCAGCATCAAGGACAACACCTCCCACCCCCTACATGCCACGCTGACGGCCTGTCAGAGCACCTTCAGCCGGAGACTGAGACCACCGAGAGTCACCACAGAACGGCACAGGAGGTCTTTCTTACCTGTGGCAATCAAACTGTACAATTCCTCTTCCATCTGCAGGAGGGATAAATAGTAGTGTAGTTATTGTTATACGTTGATTGTGTACTGTACTGTACTGTGTTGTATGTGAGATGAGTGTGTCGTGTTAATTGTTATTTGATACTCTGTAACCCTGGCAAAACAATTTCCTCCGGGATCATTAAAGGCTATCTTATCTTATCTTATCTTATCTTATCTTATCTTAGGCACATGCCAGCGACAGCTCAGCAGCAAAGTCTGCCACACAAACAGATAAAACGCCACCTACAGCATTAGAGGGCTTCAAAAAGTGCTCCGACTAATCAGTGACAGGCAGGTTGACGTTTGCACACACAAACATGTTTTCTCAGACCTGGAACCAAAATCCGAACACGGATCTTTGGGAGCAATCAACCAGTGAAACACTCAAGGTTGACAGCGAGAAGATCCAAGAGGTACGTAGCCATCTGCATGCTATTTATATATTTCCGCACAGGTGTGCTACGAGTCACGTGGTGACTTTGTTGCCATTAAGACTAATTAAGATTAAGACTAATTTAGTTTTTAAAAACAGCATAGTATTTATTGTTGTAATCTGTCCTTAGTGTTTTCTCTTTCTATTCTCTACAATTGTCAGGAAATGGGTTTTCTTGGCTGGTGTGTTGTTGTCCTCTTTGTTGTTTCCACCAGGGGGCGGGAAGGAGGCTTGCTCTCCTCTGGAGCTGCTTAGCTTAGGGTTTGCAGATGTTGCCAATTGCCTGATGAGGCAGTGGAGGATAAAGGGAGCAGCTCGGCGGTAATTTGGCCCCTGGTTGATTACCTCCCATGGTATCTCAAAGCCTTCCTTGTATTCCTTTTGACAAACTTATGACAACTACTTGCTTACCTGTCTCTTGTTTCCCTATTAACCTTTATGTCTTTGCAAACCCAGGTATCAGCTCAGAACAATCTCTGGATACATTACACCGACTGCAAGACCACAGAAAAATAAAACTTCAATAATCATCATCTTCTGAAACATCAATCTAAAGCATCTGAAGATGACAAGGTGACTGAGACCTGTTAAGGCTTTGTACTATGATTATAGCCAAAGGTGCATTTACTAAATACTAATTTGAAGGAGTGAATATTTATATAATTATTTAATTATTTGGTGAATAGATTTATTCTATAATCTGTGGTATGTTGTATCTTTATTAAAATACCTTATTTTGTTGGTAAACATTTTTCGTTTTGATATTAAAATGTGCTTTTTTTGTCATAAAAGAAATAATGATTAAAAAGGAGGTAACTTATACTCTAAGTTTTTTTTGCAAGAAATACAAAAATCCAGAAATGTCAGGTTACAGGAGAACACCTGGTCTGCACACTGCCTCATCATGTACTGAACATGACTTACATCTTATTAAAAAAACACTATTGTACTGTGCAACAATTGTAGGGAGCAACAGTCTCACTGATAACCAATGATATTACTGTCTAAATATCTTTACAATTTTCTTTTACACATACACCCTACTTATAAACTGACTCAATCACAAAAACATAACATTTCTGTCTGAAATAAACACAATAAACTCGAATCACAGTTTTACATAGTAAATTGAAATTTCTTATGTAATGAAATTTTGTTTTATTATTTTTCATGGAATGCCCTTTACTTTTCCTTTCTGTGCAATTTTTACATGTTAAGATTGCTGTTTAAAATAAAGTTTGACTAAAGAAAAGTGCCCTTTCATTTATTCTTATATATAATTTCTGTTTTATGCTGAATTTAACAGAAAATGTTAAATACAAGGAAAATCAATGAAACTACACAAATATAGTGTGAGGAAATGAAATGAAATCTTTGCTAATACAAGACAAGCTTTGATTCTTAAAATATTATTACCTATTGAGCTTATCAAGAATCAAGAATCAGTTTATTTATATAGCGCCAATTTACAACAGGTGTTGTCTCAAGGCACTTCACAAAAAATAAATTAAAATCAAGGATACATTCTAACAAATCAATTTGAAAAAGTTTCCAATCTAAGGAACCCCAGCAGATTGCATCGAGTCATTGACTTGCAGCATTCACTCCTCTGGAATCAGCTGGCAGAAACAATGGCTTGTGTTGTCGTTGACTTTACAGCAATCCCTCATACTGAGCATGCATGTAGCGACAGTGGAGAGGAAAAACTCCCCTTTAACAGGAAGATACCTCCAGCAGAACCAGGCTCAGTACAAGCAGCCATTTGCCACGACCGACTGGGGGTTTGAAAAGACAGAAAGCTAAATTAGAAGCACAGGATACTGAAATAAAAGAGTTTATAGCAGCAGTTGTAGAACGTCACTGGAAGCATCTCAGCCCATATTCTCATCCAAGAAGCTGTCTAAGCTAACAGAACGCCAGGCCAGGTGTGGTTACTGTGGAGAGAAGAACACTAAGAGAAAACAAAAGGTTAACAAGGTTGAAATAACGGTAACTAAGTAGATTGGACAAAGGAAGAAAGTAGCAGAGAGAGAAGTGGTCAGATTGTCCTCCAGCAGTCTAACCCTATAGCAGCAGAACTATAGAAAAACTTAAACAACTTAACCCTATAGAGTGAGACATGAAGAAGGTAGAGCAAAGGAGAACCGTCTGTCAAGACTGAGTTCCTCCCCCAACCAGATTAGGCTGTCTTCTCTACCTCTTCCTAACTATAAACTTTATCAAACAGGAAGGTTTTAAGCCTAGATTTGAAACTAGACATGGTGTGTGCCTCACGGACTAAAGCTGGAAGCTGGTTCCACAGGAGAGGAGCCTGATAACTGAAATATATGCCTCCCATTGTGCTTTTAGAGATTCTAGGAACCACCAGTAAACCTGCAGTCAGAGAGCGAAGTGCTCTGTTAGGGACATAAGGAGTAATCAGATCTCTGATATACCATGGAGCTTTATTAGTGAGGGCTTTATATGTCAAAACAAGAATCTTAAAATCTATTCTAAGTTTGACAGGGAGCCAATGAAGGGAAGCTAAAATTGGGGAGATATGATCTCTGTTTTTAAGCTTCATCAGAACTCTTGCTGCAGCATTTTGAACCAACTGTAGACTTTTAATTGCATTTTGTGAACTTCCTGCTAATAAAGAGTTACAATAGTCCAGCCTTGAAGTAACAAATGCATGGACTAGCTTTTCAGCATCTATCCTAGAGAGAATATTTCAAATTTTTGCTATATTCCTAAAATGAAAGAAGGAAATCTTACAGACCTGTTTTATATGAAACTTGAAAGACATTTCCTGATCAAAAATAACACCAAGGTTCTTTACATTGTCACCATATGCCAACCTGATTCTATCCAGGACAAGTGGCTGACTAAGCAATTTCTTTTTTAGGGGTTCTGGTCCAAAGATAACAACTTCTTTCTTTTCAGAGTTCAAGAGCAGAAAGTTTAATGTCATCCACATTTTTATGTCATCTAGACATGCCTGTAATCTACCAAACTCACTGGATTCATCGGGATTTATAGATAAATACAGTTGTGTATCATCAGCATAACAGTGGAAATTAACACCATGCTGTCTGATGATTTTACCAATAGGGAGCATGTATATAGTAAATAGAATTGGGCCAAGTACAGAACCCTGTGGTACTCCACAAGTAACCTTACAATGCGGAGAGGATTTGTCATTTAAATGAACAAAC
>JAVLVB010000661.1:188077-200503 GCA_032876305.1 Orestias chungarensis
TGTTTTCATCACTCTACACATCTTACAATCAAAACGACTATAATACAAGAGAATCAACAATCCTCTGTATGTTTTACAGAAGCTCCCTTCTACTGAGTTACTAGATCGGTCAGGAAATACCCACATTGTCATAAAAATGTAACTAAGTACGTTTTATTTAAAAAACAAATGCATTAATGAGATGTTTTACTTTAGTTTGACATTTTAAACTGGTACCTTTACTAAAATGTTATAAAAGTAAGTGTAGCTTAACGTGAGTACACTAGTTTTGTAGTCTTTCCATCTCTGCCTACTTATTTTGTATAAGAAAGATTTAATAACGCAAACATTGTGACCAACAAATTGAAACAAGCTAAATAACAATTATGCCCGTCTAGCTTTACACCTCCACCTGTCCAGGCCACATCACCAACAAATGTGTTCACTTCCCAGGTGGTGCAGCTTCTGAAAGCAGGAAAAGGAAAGGAGGTGTCCTACAATGCGTTGGCCACTCACATCATTGCTGAGGACGGAGACAACCCTGAAGTGAGCGAATCGAGGGAGGTTTTTGATCTACCCGTCGTCAAGGTAACCAGATGTTTGCTTGAGACTTACGTGACCTTCCTGGTATCAGTACAGCAAAACACACATCCACCTTTTATTCCTCTCTGTCTGAAGTTACACCGGCTTAAACTTCTCTAGTTTTAGATCAGAATTATCTATATTGTTTCTTTTTTGATTAAGGATCAAAGGTTTATTCCTAAATCTTCATAATCAGACGCCCACAAATTCATTACAGGACTGTAAATCTGTGAAACGGCAAAGAAAAAGACTCTGCTGTCCTTCAGCCACTATAATGATTGAGGTCATCTGGTTGGATGTTGGGGTCTTGGTCCATCTGACCAAGCAGAAAGTTTCCAAAGTTAGGTCATCATTATCCAGCCTTTCTCTTGTTGTAATCATCCATTTGTAAACTTAAATGAATCTCTGTCAGATTCTTTGGCAGTATTTTGTGTAATTCAGGTAAAATTTTAAATGAAAGAAGTTTGGTTCGATTTTCTGTGATTTAACTTCAGACAGAGGAACAAAGGTGGAGCCGTGTTTCTATTCAGTCTATTTAAACGTCTGTTAGCAATGATAGCCCGGCTACTGTTCTATATCGAGTTCAGACTCGGACATTTAAAATTAGTCTAGAAGCATTTTGTTATTAAAGAACTTTGTTCTTAAAGTTTTGTTTTTGAAATGCATTGTTTTTAGATTTTTACTTTTTAAACCTATTTTTCTAAATGTCTCTCCTTATTAACTCTATCTGCTTTGAATATTTAGCAAAGGTAGCTCAGACAGAGGCAGCCGATGACTTAACACACGTCCTGCCCCTGGCTGCACACTCTACAGTTTGGAGAATATTAGGGAATGAAACAATGACAACTTTTAATATTTATATTCATGGATTATTATAGTTGCTGGGATTGATTAGCCAATCACAGCAGGCCTGAGTGTGACGGAGCTTTCTGATTCGCCTGTCTGTTGTCCTGCAGCCATCCTGGGTGATCCTGTCTGTTCGCTGTGGAGATCTCCTGCCGTATCCTTTCACGTCCATGTGACCCTAGACTGGTGTAGCGTCCGGATATGAGAGGCACATTTACAGGTTTTAGTAGAAAAGTTTTTTTTTTATCTTTATTTTTTTTACCTGATGTTTTTCTGACCATGGAAACTCCAGAGTTACGGGATTCTCTCCAGAATCCGGACAGATATTCTTTGGCGTGACAGCTTGCCTTCCGAGGGTAAGAATGATTGATTTAGTTTCACTTTTTTGATACATTGAGTTTGTTGCTGAACTTTTAGCTTCATGTTTCACCTGACAGTAGAGGGTTGTTGTTATCCTGTGTGCATGAGTGTGTGTGTTTGTTTGTTTGTTTGTACACAGCTT
Source organism: Orestias chungarensis (assembly GCA_032876305.1). Classification (NCBI taxonomy): domain Eukaryota; kingdom Metazoa; phylum Chordata; class Actinopteri; order Cyprinodontiformes; family Cyprinodontidae; genus Orestias; species Orestias chungarensis. The sequence goes on from JAVLVB010000661.1 coordinate 189,987, forward strand.
CCAGACGATCTCAACGCTCTGTGGGCTTTCCTTACCTTCTATGGTGGTGACTGTCAGCTGAACTTAAACAAGAAAGTTACCCACCTGGTGGTAAAGGAGCCAAAAGGCGTAAGTGCATTCTCTGCCTAAAGTGTCCATCCTGACTAGAAAGTGTCTTAATTTGTCAGAACCTTAATGGTTACCTATATAGAGAGTCAGAACTAAACATGGTGAAGCAGCTTCTAGCTTTTATCTCCAACTCTCTGGAATAAGCTTCCTGCTGTAAGACTGCCCCTACATTGGGTTTAATTCTCCTCATTCACTATATTTAAAATGGTAATGCTTACTTTGTTTATTTTTATTATTATTCTGATTTTTTATCTTCTTGTTGTATGTTGTTTTTAACTTTCTTGTATAAGCACTTTGAATTGTCTTTGGCTGAAAGATGCTATATAAACAAAGTTGCCTGGCCTTGATGGTCACATTTGAGTCCAGACCCGCCGTTACCTGCTGAAACTGTCAGGTTCAGAGCGTCTGTCTGAACGTTGAACAGGGATGAGTCTGTTATTTCACATGCAACAGTCCCAGTTACTGAAGGCCCTACAAAATCTTACCATGTATATATAATATATCAGTAAACACAGAAAACATTCAAAGGTCTAAATGGAAGTGAAACCCTTGAATCTTATTTTTTCCACTGACACTCTAATGTTGCTTTGTTACTGAAAATCCTACTAAGTGAGGACAGAATATGTGAACATTGAAGGTTAATAGATCCAGTTCCATTGTTTCTTTATGATCTGCGGTCCCTGTTGTGTCAGACACTCTTAATAGCATCACTGTTGTGTTTCCAGGCCAAGTTTGAGTGTGCCCTGAAACACCCGAACATCAAGATCGTTACTCCAGACTGGATAACAGATTCTGTTAAAGGTAATACACAGCAACAACATAGAAGCATTTTCATCCAGTTTCTAGAGGAAATATCTTCATACACTTTAAACTACTTCAGACTTAACTTTTCAACAGGATATAAGGGCTTGTTTTAAGTCGATAATTCTTGAATATTGATTAAAAAGCACAAGTTCCATTAGCAGAAGTGAGAAACAAGTTCCTATATTTTGCTAAAAAGTTACGTATGAGTTAGTTTTGTCTTATTTCATCCGTACTGAATCTGACCTTCGGGGTTTTATTGTGTGTACGGTTTTAAGCCTGATATATCACACTTAGATGCATTTAGAGACCATGGATGTAAATATCTTTAAATGAACATATTTGGGCAAACACAAACTTACAAAGGCAGATCAGAAGTGTTTTAAATTGAATAGAGAATAAAACTATACCAAAAACTCACTCACTCACTCGAACAACCAATCTTTTGAACAATACAGTCTAACGAACAAACATTTTTGGACAGGCTATTAACAAACTATTTACAGCGTCTACACCCAGGTGCTGAACATTTCATTTATTTGGGCTTTTGAAAAATGAGCTCCAGATCTCTGATGTAGTTAAAATGGATCCATTAATGGAGATCATCAGGAAGGCAGCGAGTTGAATAATTTTCATTTATTTTGAGGTTTATTTAACCGTCAATCAAAAGCAACCAAATAAAATCTACTGATAATCTGATTATATTCAGAACATGAAACAGTTTGCGGGCCCCACAGTCACGTTCATTCATGGGAAACACTGATATTTGTAATAGCAGACATCCTAGACATCCTTTTCCCAGCCTGAAGTGTTTGCACACGTAAACAACGTTACTCACGGCGTTTCTACTTCATCACTTTTTACACTTTTGTTTAGATAAAAGCCGGAAGGATGAGACTCTGTATCACCCCAGACTCACGTATGTGGAGCCGGAGGAGGACAGCGAAGCGGAGTCATACGACATGCGCTCTCACTCCAACGGCAGCTACAGCCCTCGCCGATCCCGGCTGTCCAGCGCCGGCTCGTCTGGCGAGGAGTCCAGCCCTCGCAGACGACCCGGGCCCAAGCGGCTCAACTCGCTGTCGCCCACCTCTCCACAGAAACCCGAGCTACGCAGCGAGAGGATGTTCGACGACTCTGATGACGACTCTTCCACAGAGAAGGAGGGAACCAACCTCAACTGGACACCAGCGGAAGTCGTAACGCCGACCGCCGTCATGCCCGCTGGTATCGGGAGGCGGCGGGTCGGGCCGCCCGGCCTCAAGGAGCCGGCGTCCTCCACAGGCAGCGGGCTGATTAACCTGTGCGCTACAGTACCTCCTGTTCCCGCAGGGGGGGTGGGCATAGCTGCCGAGGCGCGAGCTGCGCAGCAAGGTCCGTACCCCAGAACCTACCAGGGCTGCAGCCAGCATTTAGAAATTCAACACGTCTATCAGAGTTTTACTTAACAGAAGTTTATTTTCTACAATCAGACGTATATATAAACAACTATAAAAAAGAATTCAGTTGTTTTTAAATTTTCTAACATAAATGTGTGAAAAGCTCAGATGAGTTTTATTATAATTTTTTTATCCTAAATGGAAAATCTAAACAGTCTTGTACAGTTTGTTGGTGAAGGAGAGTTGTTAGCTGGAGGAGCTGCTAATAAAGTTTTTGTGCGTCTCTCAGGGGTAGCGGGCCCAGAGGGAGTCCCAGGTTGGAGCCCCGCCATGCGAACTTTGCGCAACATCACCAACAACTCGGACATGCAGCCGGCAAACCGTCCCAACGTTGCTCATGTGAGATACTCCAGCCACATTTCTCTGCTTCCACACATCCACCATTAGTTAGTAGTTAAGTGTGTTTAGCAGAGCAGAGCGCGGACGTTTTCTCCATAGTTGCTGTTATTGGAGCACTTTAACATGCATGATGTTGAGCTCAGTAGCAGCTCTCTGCTTCTGCAGGGTGTCCCTCACTCTGCTGTAATGAGCCTCGTCTGGGGACATTTTACTCTCTCAGGTGATTATTGTGTTGGCTGCTAACCTGCAGAGGCAGATTACATGGAGGCAAGAATAACATCTGTAGCGTTGCCGTCAGGCGGCGAGCGGTTAGCTCCACAGCAGTGATCGATTTGATTTCAGGTTCTCTGCAGCAGCCTTAGGAAACAGGATAGAAAGTCTGAACTGCATCTGATCAATACCTCATATACCTCATCAAACCTACAACGTTGGTTTAGAAGGGTTCGAGTCAACTCAACCCCGCTAAAATATTTAAAAGTCAAAAGCGTGTTATGATGCTAACACCTGGACTGTGACCCAACTACAACATGGAGAGACCTGTCTTAGCAGATGTGGTCCGGGCCGGTCTTTAACAGATGAGCCTCAACAGCCAATACTTAAAATCAGTCGGTGTTTTCTGCTCTGCTTGACCTTCTTCTTTCCCTTCTTTCTTCAGATCATCCAAAACCTTGCTGGCACTCAGACAAAGCCCGTGGAGCAGAGCAATCAGAGCCATGTTCAGATCCTGAACAGCACCCACCCTCCTCAGTTTAGTCAAAGTAAACTTCCTAGACTGCCTCTCACTGCAGAGCACCAGCAGCAGCAGCAGCACCTACTGCAACAGCAGCAGCAGTCACATCAGCAGCATCCACAGTTACCACAGCAACCACCACATCCTATGATGCACCTGCAGCAGCAGCAGCAGCAGCAGCAGCAGATGATGCAGCTGCAGCAGCAACAGTCACAGTTACAGGCGCAGCGGCAGCAGCAGCAGCAGCAAGGGTTTCAGCAGTTGCCCCAGCAGCAGCAGATGTTCCCACAGCAGCAGCAGATGTTCCCACAGCAGCAGCTGCGCCCTCAGCAGCTCCTGAGACCCGGCCTGCAGCAGCTGCAGCATCAGTTCCAGCAGCAGCGCATGCAGATGTTGCAGCAGCAGAATCAGCAACAGCTTCAGCAGCAGCATCTTCAGCAGCAGCATTTCCTGCAGCAGCAGCAGCAGCACATGCAGCAGATGCAGAAGCAGCATCAGCAGCAGGCCCTGCAGCAGCAGAACCAGCAGGTCCTCCAGCATCAACAGCAGACGGCCACAGCGCTGCCCCCCCAGCCGCAGCAGCAGCCGCCACACATGTCCCAGCTGTTTGGACACGAGCAGGGCCAAGACCGTAAGTTCAGCCAGAGACGAGCTTCTGTTTAGACAAACCACTGTCAGTAATTTTACAAGGACAAGTCAGTGTAGCCGAGTTTGCAACACGTCTTATAGTTGTTCATCACATTTGGTTTAGTATTCAAATGAGTTTAAAAAGCTTTGAGTCTAAGGATCACAGTCAGTGGATCATATCAAGTCATTGACTTGCAGCATTCAGTCCTCCACTAGCAGAGACAGTAGATGATGGCCTGCATGGTGCCGTCAATCTTGACTCATGTAAACTTATGTAAGCTGACCTGGTGTGAACATATGTCTGTGTTTATTTATTCAGATTCATTAGTGCTAATGCAGATCTCTGTTTGGCCCTCAGTTCCTCAGGACGGCTTCCTGTTGGGCTGTGTGTTTGCTATTGCTGACTACCCTGAACAGATGGCTGATAAGCAGCTCCTGGCCACATGGAAGAGGGTACGACTGTCCTGGCTGAGGCTCAACAGGATCAGACGTGCTACAGATGCTGGGCTCATTTCTCCCAACCTTCTGTTTCAGGTCATCCAGGCATGTGGGGGGGTTGTGGACCCCACCCTGAGCAGCCGCTCCACTCACTTGTTGTGTGAGAGTCAGGTCAGCAACATGTATGTGCAGGTAGGGATGTGTTGAGTTACATGACAGCCCGGCTTTGATCAGACATGGAGGGGGATTGTTTTAGTTCATTTAGCTTCTGCTGAACTGCATTTCTAACCCTTTTTGTTAGGATTGATCTTCATTTGTGAACAGATGTTTCATGTTTATCAGTAAATATCATAGTTTCCCCAAACATTGTCAGATATTAGCAAAAATCTGAAATGGAATCAGTCCACCTGATCAACATGAGTCTGTGCTCAAGTCTTACGTGTGTCTGTTTTATTTGTAGTGTAAATATCCTAGCACACCTGAAATAAGACTAAACTTACTCACAAGTAACTGTTTAGATAGACATGGCCACTGATTTTAAGTCAGTAATTAATTAGTGATTTCAAAAAGTTCTATTTTTTACTAGCAGACTTTTAAAAGCTGCCGGTTTTTGTAAGTTTCACGTAACGATGAGCTTAAACGATCTTCTTCATCTTGCTTTAAAGATAGAGAAGGCTTGTTTAAAGTGTTCTGACATGGTTTGAACCAGAAACAAGACGAAAAGACTTGGAGAGACGTGTAGGGAATGAGCACCTTTTCCTTTAAACAGGCTCTTCGAGAAGGAAAGCGCTGTGTGACGGCTCACTGGCTCAGCACGGTGCTGAAGAGAAAGAAGATGGTTCCTCCTCATCGGACTTTACATCTGCCCTTCGCTTTCCCTCCTGGAGCCAAGCCGTGCTCTCAGCATGTGAGTCCTGCTTCCCTCCGCTGTGGTTAAGGAGTTCATAGCTTCTTTACTGGGATCAGTATGTGGAGCAGAATTGTTTCCTCTGAGGGAATCTGCTGATGTTAGATAGTGTAAATGTGGAACTTCCTATGGATGCTGGGGTAAGAAGAAGAGGTTGGGTAGGTTTAATAAGCATCATGTAAACGTTCCAATCTGAATTCAGATTGTTAGTCTGACTGACGATGGACAGGTTTTGGTCTCAGATCTCCAGACTCTGCATCTCTAACTTCTCTGATCCACACATCTCTCTACTGCCCCCTGTGTGTGATGCATTTCCCTGCTCCTCCCCTTAGATCCTGTCAGTGACCGGCTTTGTGGATGCAGACAGGGATGACCTGAAGCTGATGGCCTACCTGGCTGGCGCTAGATACACGGGCTATCTGTGCCGCGGCAACACTGTCCTCATCTGCAAGGAGTAAGGGCGAGCAGGTGGTGGGACATGCGCTCTGAGACGGTGCACTAGTGTCTTTGACAGGATAGGTTTTGCTCTGATCTGTCCTCAGACCCAGTGGGATGAAATACGAGAAGGCCAAGGAGTGGAAGATCCCATGCGTGAACGCTCAGTGGCTGTGTGATATTCTGCTGGGCAACTTTGAAGCTCTGCGGCAGATTCAGCACAGCAGATACTCGGTGTACACTCAGGCTGAGCCGCTGATGCCAAACCTTCAGCTGGTCCACAATCTGCTCGGTACGAGCCACACAGCACATCCCGACTGAACCAGAAACCGAAGGACATCTCGGCCAATAAAGCATTTATTAAAACTCACTGACACTTTTTCTCCAGCACCCAGTCAGGCTTGTGCTGAAAAATGTTAGCTATGCATTTCTTTTCTTACTCTACTAAACCCTGGTCCCAGTAAGAGTTGAATAGATTTGAATTCTGTGAAGATAATGTAGATGGTTGTGTTCCTCAGTAGCACCAAATACACTAAAGCTGTTAAATTTAACAGCTTTTCTTTTTAAATACCAAATCTGGTTGTTCAGGTTTACCCCCCTCCTCGTAACTTTATCAGCGTCTAGCTAATTTCCATCCCTTAAACCTAAAAGAGGTTCTAGCTGAGCACTGATTAGTTTTTTCCTGTTTTTTAGCTGCTTGGAGAACTCCAATCAAAGTAACGACGGAAGCTTTGATGGTAAATATGGCTCAATATTGACCCTTCCCTCATACATCAGCGCTTGGATGCCTCTCAGCTGAATCCTGCTGCTGCTCTTAAACTGGCTACAGTCACATGTCAGGAAACAACACTTTCAGCAGTTATGGAGGAGCTTCATGTCACACGAACAGTTTGGTTAGTTTCAGGTGCTGAAGCTTCAAGTTCCCAGGTTTAAAACCTGCAGCTGGGAGTGCTAGTTAAGCTTTGTCCCTCAAACATTCAAATTAAAAAGAGATTTTTTGCTCCTGTGTTTAAATGAACCAGCCGTTAGGATTAGATGTTTTCAGACACTTTCAGCATGTCCACCAGGCAGGTTCGGAAACGTCTCTCCTCAGGTGAACCCTGGGATGTGAACGTGTTGCTTCAGTTTTCATCCTTTCAGACAGCGTAGAAGAACAGGAAGTGCCGTGTTTCTGGCTCATACCATCGTCTTTCTGTCTAGAGTCTCCAGCTGCTGCAGAAGCAGAAGATCTCCGACTCTGCCAACCCAACCTCAAACAAAAAGCCCAGGTGAGCTTTCAGCCAGCTGCTGTGTCACAGAACAACATACGTCCTGGTAGGGCTGGATAATGTGGAACAATAAGATGTTAGTATCATGTATCAGGTTCTGTCGGGTTAATGGGAAAAGTTTCATTTATTTCTAAAGGATCATTAATGTAAATGTTACATTTGATGATAAATGACCTACCATGAAAGTAAAGTAAACTACATCCCTGCTGGGATCTTCGTGTTAACACTGTGCAGACTAGAAGAGATCCAATCACCCAACAGGAAGCTGCCTCCTGAGTCCACTCCCCGGGTCATGCTGACGGGCTTCGAGCCTGTGCAGGTTCAGCAGTACACAAAGGTAAATCCGTCCAGATTCCAGAGAAGGAGAGACAAGAGCTTCCTGGTTCCACCTGGCTTGTCTTTGTCCTCCAGAGACTCCTGGCTCTCGGCGGCGAGGTGGCAGACAGCAGTCAAAAAGCCACACACCTGCTGGCCGCTAAGGTGACGCGCACCGTCAAGTTCCTCACTGCCATGTCGGTGGTCAGACACATCGTAACGCCAGAGTGGCTGGAGGAAAGCTGGAGAAACCAGGCGTTCGTGGGTAAGTCCATGCTCCTGCTGTCTGATGGCCTGTTTCCTCTGGATTTGTGGCCCTGTCACTGTGTGTGTTGCAGATGAGCAGAGCTACACTCTGAGGGATGCAGAAGCTGAGGTGTTGTTCAGCTTCAGTCTGGAGGAGTCGCTGAAGAGAGCCCACAGTGCGCCTCTGTTTAAGGTTAGAAACAGTGGAAAACAGGCAGAGATGAGGTCGCTGCAAACCCAGAGCCCAACAGAGCTGAGCTCTGCTGTTAGGAAACAGGGAGGTTCCCCCTGCAGCCATCATCACAGGAGTAAAATGGACCAGAACCAGAACGTTCCCAGGATATGCAGCAGATCACTTGAGGACAATTAGCTGATGTCCAGATCCAGCTGCCTGCAGCGTTCAGCTAGTCCAGTGTTACCCGGGAAACAGACTGGTTTATTCTCCAAAAGGACAAACTCAGAGTAAAGGTTCATTCCAGTAAATCTGGTCCACTGCATGTCTCCTTATCAAAACCAGTCCAGTTATCTAACCTCTAAAGAAATCACGTAGAGAAATTCATCATTTTCAAGAAGCTTTATCCATCCGCTGCTACAATTATTTCCTTAATTGAAGTGATATAAACTAGACAGGAAAGTGTGTACTGTCACACCTTTGTGTACTTTAATGTCTTCATTCTTCTCTAAATAATCTGCCCTCAGGGCTCCATCAGGCTAGTTACGTTGGTTTATCCTGCTTAAAGAAGTCGACCTCAGCGCTGTTACAGCAGCATGTTCTTCCTTCGGTGTGTTTTAAATGTGTTTCCTGTGATTAAGGGGAAGTATTTCTACCTGACTCCGGGTGTCTGCCCCAGCCTCAGCACCATGAAGGCCATCCTGGAGAGCGCCGGTGGAAAGCTGCTGCCCAAGCAGCCCTCGTATAGGAAGATGATGGAGCACAAACAGAACAAGGCATGTGCTGACATGGTTCTCCTGGTCAGGAGTAAAAGGCTTTCGGGGTTTATTGGATAACGTCTTCTTTCTCTTGCAGAACTTTCCTGAGATCATTTTAATTTCCTGTGATAATGATCTCCACCTGTGCAGAGAATACTTCATGAAAAACATCGGTGGGTCTTCCTCATTCACTTGTCAACGGTTTCTTAAACTTAACCTACCGGTTAGCAGTTCATGGCTAACTCTAAATCTAACACTAACTAATTCACACTGCAGTCGTACATCTAACCACTAACCCACAAACCGAGCAGGCGGTCCCCACAAGGATAGTGTTAGTTACAAATGTGTCCCCTCACACACCCAACCCCTGCTGTTAGGTTTATCTCACCTCTGCTCTTCTTCTTCCAGATGTCCATAATGCAGAGTTCATCTTGACAGGAGTTCTCACCCAGAAACTCGATTATGAATCATATCCTTTTCCAGAGTTTGACTTTATTCTGATGCTAATAACAGTTCAATAAACGCTTCCGTTTTTACATTTTTACTAGTCTATCATAGGTCAGAACTGGCAGATTTGTTCATGTTTCCCAGAGATTTAAAGCTGAGGCAGCAACATTTCATGAATACATGGATGCACTTCAGCTGGTAATTCTTCAGAAACACAGTAACACTGATTTTCACTTAAACGTTTTTAATTAGAAATGATTTGATTCATTAGATCGTCTTCATGGCGCATTGAAGAAAGTGAACTTTTAAAGCCGATGTTGTGATTAGCTAGCTAGCTTTTAGTCTATCTAATGTGTTTTTGTTCCTTAACCGTCACACTTATAAGTTCACCTGATGCAGTGAGAAGATCTTTGGACATCTTTTCAAAACTCCTTTCATTTTATTCGCTTTTCTTACTTGTTTTAAAAGAAATAAACTGAATTGTATTTTTTTGAAATGATTGGTTAAAATGATGGCTTTTAATCTTCTTCCTGTTGAGAAATGGTGTATAAATGCTTCAGCGTGTACACACTGCTTTTTAAAAAATAAAATATTTGTGTAAATTGTGTGGAGTCTTTTTTTTAAACGCTGAGATCTGTTTAATTGTCTTGGGTTTTATTTTTGGAGCTCCATATTAGAGTGTCTCTCTGTTCCTGCCAGAGTGGAGCAGCCAATTCCTGATAGACATGGTTTAATTAACTGGTAATGAGGGTCTGGGGTAGTTACTGGTTACTGCTGTCAGATGAGTAGCCTGGGGGGTCATCAGAGGTAGTGGGGGTGCATGGATGGGACTGGAGCTGCCTGCGGTGCTGCCCTCTAAAATTCCCTGTGACTGACAGGAGCCAAGGTTACGAGCTCAGTGTTCAGGGTTTATTCCTGTCTTAATGCCTCCCTGCTCCAGCAATCACACCAAAAGGCTCCATCGCCTCTTCAGTTTCCTATCTTTGGTAAATGGGTGCTGGTTGGAGCTGCAGGACTGTAGCTCTGGAGGACCTATCGACTGTGAGCCACCTGGACACTATTCTATAGAAAATGAAGTCTTTGTACGTTTCTGTTTTACTGACGGGAACGAAGAAACCACTGATTTTATTATTGACTTGTTATCTTGTAGATGTTTGGACCGTCAAAACTTGTTTTGGAAGACAAACTCAGATCTAATCTCTGAGGAGACGATAGCGGTTATTGATGCTGCCACTAAGGTTACATGAGTCTGGGTTAAGAACCAGGAGTGTTTTGCCAGGTAGCCGTCTTAGTTATCAGGCTCCTCTCCTGTGGAACCAGCTTCCAGCTTTAGTCCGTGAGGCAGACACCCTGTGTAGTTTCAAATCTAGGCTTAAAACCTTCCTGTTTGATAAAGTTTATAGTTAGGAAGAGGTAGAGAAGACAGCCTAATCCGGTTGGGGGAGGAACTCAGTCTTGACAGACGGTTCTCCTTTGCTCTACCTTCT
>JAVLVB010000661.1:214210-233123 GCA_032876305.1 Orestias chungarensis
GGCATAACAGTGGAAATTAACACCATGCTGTCTGATGATTTTACCAATAGGGAGCATGTATATAGTAAATAGAATTGGGCCAAGTACAGAACCATGTGGTACTCCATAAGTAACCTTACAATGCGGAGAAGATTTGTAATTTAGATGAACAAACTGGGATCTATCAGACAAATAAGATTTAAACCAGTTTAGTGCTGTTCCCTTGATCCCCACAGTGTGTTCGAGCCTCTCAATGAGGATATTGTGTTTGACTGTGTCAAAAGCAGCACTGAGATCTAACAAAACTAGAATAGACACGAGCCCATTGTCTGAGGCCATGAGAATATCATTTGTGACTTTAAGGAGAGCTGTCTCAGTGCTATGATGAGCTCTGAAACCTGACTGAAATTCTTCAAATAGGTCATTATTCCACAAATGCTCGCTCAGTTGATTGGCAACAATTTTTTTCAAGGATTCTAGATTATATCTGTTGCTTACATTCAGATTTACAATGTCTAACTTCCTCTACTTTAGACTTATGATGTACGTCTATCATTGTCTGGTTTAGCTATAATGACTCGAGCAGTGGTGGAATTGTGTGAGAAATAAATGAGTTATTGAAGTATGAAATGATGAACAGAACATAAACAAAGGTAATGTTGAACGGAACAGAGAATAACGCCAGGATTAAGTGTGAATTTACACAGACGGCTACTGAAGCGCACGCGAAACTACGGAACCTGAAAAGAGCAAAACAATAGGAATACACAAATCATCGGAAGAACGCAGGAATAGAAGATTAGATAATAAAACAAACTATAAACAACAACTAGTGATGCGAGGGGAACCGGAGACAATCAAAGAAACTAAACCATCAAGAAATAAACTAAGGAGAAGAAACACTGGAGGAGAGAGAATCAGCACAAAGAACCAACAAGCAGGGAAGGCTTACTTGGAGACAGTGAGGACTGGCAGGCAAAGGAGCTCAGAGATGACGAGGTAAGGTAAACAGATGTTCCAGCTGTGAATGAAAGAATGACTGAAGCTTATATAGTGAGGAAGAGGAGGTGGAGCAGTGGAGAAGATTACCAGACGATTGGAAACAGCTGTGAATGATGATGAAAGAGAGAGAGCAAGGGAAAACTAGAGAACACAAACAAAAATAAAGAATCAACCAAAATAGAAAGTAACCTAAAGAAAACAATAACAAATACTAATAATAATAATAATAATCATAATGATAAATAAAACAAGACAACTAGAATAAACTAAACTAAACAAAAACACAGGTCTGAAAACCATCAATGACGTAAAAGGCAAATAAAATGTGAAATGACAATTCAGAATGCGGGTGATCTGAAAACTATTGGATATGTATCTGAATTAATATCATACATTGGGGTGACATGAATCAGAATTTTTATTAGGCCATTACAAAATAGCCTGAAAAGACAGATATGGGTCACATTTTCCTGCTGACTGAACATTGCATTACAGAACATTAAAAAACATTTTCTTATTGTCAGTAAGAGGGTTAGTTTATAAAACAAAATCCAAGTGATAATAATATCACATTCCACTGTTCAATCTATCATGTGGCTTTTTTTGAGGCAGTTCACCTAAGCTGACAGGGTAGTAAGAGAGCATCATTTAGAAAATTGAACAATAAGTTTAAAATAACATTGGGGTAATGCAGAGATCTGTAAAGTGAAGTCACAGGTAGCCACCAGGTCCTGGTAAGATCAAACCAAAATGACACTTTATAGCATACATGCTATAACCTGAAGACGCTACAGTCAAACATGGTTGTTGCAGTATCATGCTGGAGGTGTTTATTTTTGGCATTTCCTCAGATATACAACAAGGATGGACTAGTTTCAAGCATATTGTTCTAGAAAGGTCCAGTCAAACTGCAGACCTAAATGAAAACCTGAGTTTTATTAAAACATTCTTCAATTGGGAACCAGAGTGTACAACAGTTTAGATATTGTTTTAAAAATAGGACAGAAAATAGGATAGAAAACAGTGGGCTTTTTTCTTGCTTGTGGCATAAAGGGACCATAGCTGTCCCTACTAGCGTCAGCTAGCACTCACTAGCACCAAATAAGCAAAACCTAACCAACTCTCTGCTCAGGAGTACAGCTGGTGCTGTTCAAAATATTGAAACTTTCAGTTCAATGCTAGTCAATCTTGTGAATTAGTTCGATTCTGTGCCCAGTGGGTTTCGGCCAGACAAAGCAGCTGTTTAAACACCCAGATGTTTCCCCCAAAACACAGTATGCATATTAAACAATGCCTTTAAAAAACTGATGCAGCAGTCTGTATTTATCATATAAACATGTATAAACAAACTGATCCATCCATTCTGTTCTTACAGAAGTATGAATGGAGTTAAAAAGAGTTAAACTTTTTTTATTTGATTGATATGATTTGAGTCAAAACCTGCTACGAGTTCACTTTGTTCACCTTCGACTTTTAAACACTTTTTGCCCGAATCCAAAATTAATGTTCTACATTTTTAATTTATCTTTTAGTGGGATTTAAATAAAAGGTGTTTCTACTAAATGTGGACTGAGGAGGGCCGGATAAAATCTAAGATGACTTACACATATTCTAATAAAGTTCTCAACAGTATATTACTTTATTATAGATGGTAATTCCTATAATATCCAAACTAAACATGCTACAGAGACATTTTGTAACATAAAAGAAATGTGGATGAATTTTGTTCTGAATACATGTTCTGCCTGCAGGAAAACAGTTAGTCTACTTCACAATCATGTACTTTATTTTGTTGACATCAAATATGAACTGACCATTGCCACAGAAGCCCATAAAGTGGTCTTCCAGTTCTGAGTTTTTAGATACTTGTTCACCACTCATAGACACCACGACTGCAGAGTCATCTGAGTGTTTCTGCTGAATTCACGATTCTGAGCCTCTCTGAAAGCCTGAAGTGTACAAAATGATGAAAAACTGAGAGCGGAGCCAGTCACCCTGTGGTCCTGTTGTGCTCCCTATAACTCTGAAATAGAGCAGCCTTTCCATCTGTCCAAATTGTATGTTTTTTAGGAAATCAGTTATGTAGAAATAAATATTCTGGTATATTCTTGATTAAATAATTAAAAAATCCAATAAACTGAGGTATTAAAAATAATAATAAAGTTCGAAAAACATTAAATAGGAAGGATGTCAAGAAAGTACTCTGCAAAGAGAAGAAAGAAACTGAAAGAGGAAAAGAACATTGTTGAGAGTAAGAGACTAGAAGGAAAAGAAAGCGCTATGTTCAATGAAAAAGGCAAGATAAGAGAAAATAGGTCAACTCAAACAGAGACGATAAGAAAAACGGATGGAAAAACTGCAAGAGAAGCAGCAAAACATGGGGAAAAGAAATAAAGGTTAGAGGGCTTAGAAGCTTAGTTAAAAAATAGCAAGGAAGAGGAAGGTCCAAAAAGAGTAGATAGGCTTTTTGAATTGCTGAACTAAAAGAGGTAAAGTGAAAGAAACTTGGACGTTCTTGTTGAGTTCTGGCTGGACAAGAGAATCCACTCTTTATTACTATGTCCTATGTCTTTTATCAACTCGCTGAACCATCTCCCCCATTGTTTCTATGTTTGATGTTTTTCCTTCATCCATTTATTTCTGCTTCTCCCTGTTTTTGGAAAGTTCTTCTATTACACATTTAAGTTTTTAACCCACTTTCACCCTTTTATGATATAACAAGCTCAGTAAATGGGAATTCAGTCTGACCCAGTACCTGCATCAATATCTGCTGATATTTGGGTTACACTCTGTCTCCTATTGTTTTATATGGATACAAACACAGGTTAGACAAACTCATTAGAAAAACTTTGCAAAAACATTTTTTAAGATAATATGTTGCCTGCCTAATGTTTTGGCATAATGTTAGTGAATATATTTAAGTAATTCTGTACAGTTAATTTACTGAGCAACTTCCAGAGACAAACAAATCACTTACCAATGTACAGAACCTTTGTTTGGAGATTTTCCAGGAAGATCCCAAAGTTGCTGTGTTTGTTTTATAAATGCTTTTACACATATTTAAAATAAGGTCTGAAAAACAGAGGATTACTTTAGGAAAATTATTAAACACGTCTGGCTTTAAAGATATAGGAGAGGATCTTCAGCTCGTTCTCATTTTCGCACCACTGCACATGCGCCACCACAACAGTTAAAATATTGAATGGTTTCAGCAAATAAAAAGAATTATGTTAAATAATTAATTATTAATTGAAATCCTACAGTGGCAGCCAAATGGACATGGGCTTTGTCAGCTTCGGGGGTCCACATGAAGGTCTTCTTGGTGGAGGTGAGAGCAGTGAGTGGGGAAACTGTTGGACTGTAGTTATGTATGAAACGGCGGTAAAAGTTTGCGAACCCAAGGAAGCATTGTAGCTGGCGTCTGGAGTCTGGAATGGGCCATTTGGTTACTGCTTGGACTTTGGTGGGGTCAGCTCGGATCTGCCCGCCCTCTAAGATGTAACCGAGGAAGGCTATTGAGGTTTGTTCAGGAACTTGCATTTTTCTGCTTTGACATATAGGCGGTTATGCAGGAGGCACTGAAGAACTTGGCGGACGTGGGACTCAGAGTGTGCTCAGAGAGAGTTCTGGAAAAAATAAGGATATCGTCGAGGTACACAAAAACAAAAACATTCCAAAAATCTCGGAGGACATCATTTATCAGGGCTTGAAATACTGAGGCAGCGTTGCAGAGACCAAATGGCATGACAAGGTATTCAACATGTCCTATGGGTGTTTTGAAGGCGGTTTTCCACTCATCCACCTGGCGTATGCGGACTACATGGTAGGAGTTTCAGAGATCCAGTTTGGTGAAGAATGTAGATTTTTGTAGTGACTCGAAGGCAGCAGTGATTAGGGGTAAAGGGTACCTGTTTTTGACGTGATTTGGTCAAGTCCACGGTAGTTGATGCAGGGTCGGAGCGAACCATCCCACTTAGTGACAAAGAAGAAGCCCGCCCCGAGGGGAGATAAGGGGGACTTGATGTACTTCACCATCGATTCTCGTTCCTTGGGTGAAATGTCAAAGAGTTGACTAGAAGGCAGGGGGTCTGGGGAGAAGGTCTATGGCGCAGTCATAAGGTCGGTGTGGTGGTAGAGAGCAGGCCTTACTTTTATTAAATGCCTGCTTGAGATCCAGATAATCGTCAGGGATGTTGCTGAGGTCCTGAAAATCAATGGAGAGGTCCTCCTGGGGCGGGCTAGGAGGAACGGCAGCCTGGAGACAGGAGGAGAGACAGTTTGGTGACCAGGAGGTTATGGAGCGTTCTGACCAGTCTATTGTGGGGTTGTGAGAGGTTATGTTCTGATTTGTGCGCCAACATGCTCAATATTGCATTTTCAGTTGGTTATTGTCTAATTTGTTTAAATGGCACATTTAAAAGTGTTTAACAATTAACCCAACAATCATAAAACAGGAAATGGAATTAAAATGTCGAAAAGCTAAAATATACAAAGTAGAGCAAATATTTCTACTTCTATCTTTCACTTGATATTTATTAAAGCGGTAGTTTAGTTTCCTTTTTAAATACCGTTGAGAAATATTCCGATTTTCATGATGGTTGATTTGTGTCTGGAGTCAGAGTGCTGCTCTTTTTTATTTCTGAACTTTTTCTGTTCTACAAGCTAATCTATCTCAAACCCCCAGATTAGAGCCGTACCACAAAGTGTCAGCATTCATAAATGTGTAGAATGGAAACATGTGCTTAGATAACTAGTGTGTAACAAAAGGAGTGATCACTGTCCATTTGTAAGTGTAAGCTTTTCACATAAAGTACAGTTGAAAACAAAGTAGCACATGTGAAGTGATGTGTGCCAAACCCACATGTATACATGTGGATTTGGAACACGTTAAAATGGAACATGGGATTCTGAAGTTTAACACAAGTTTGTAACACAATGTACGCAACAGACTGCAATATTTATGCTGGTTCCTTTTGTTTCAAACGTTCTGTTGTATATAACTTTTGGTTGATATTAAATTATATTTATGATTGTATTGATGATGGCAATTTTTCTAATTTTTGTTTTAACTGTTAAATCGCATGTTGAAAACGAAATATACATTTCCCTACATTCTTGACGTGATGCAGAAACCTCCACTGACGTCACATTTACATGTAGTTTTGATTTTATGACAGTATGAGGACAACACTAGTAGTTTGAGAACAAAGTTTTCTCTGAATTATGGTTGTTCATGATTTGTTTTTACATATTTTTTTTAATATGTAAAAACAAAATCTATGTATCTGACACCCACTAAGATGCCTCAAACATACACCTATGGGAAAATCAAGCTGAACTTTGTGCTTTCATTGAAGGTTTCAGTTTAAAAAGTATAAAAATCTATTAGAATATTTACCAGATCTGGATACGTACACAAAGTATTTGTATCCATCTGTTCGTTCGTCCTATTTTTGCAATTTTAGGATGAAAAATTGAAAAATACCCCAACTAATCAAATAAAATAGTGACAGGATTTAACTAAATATTGTTGAGCTTGTGAGATGTTTAAATAAAACTGAATATATTTAAACAAACTGTTGCACAAAAAAGACTCAAATGTTTTTGAAATAATGATTTGATAACACTTGAAGATGTAAAGATGATTCAGCTGTTAAAATGTCCTCTTATTTATCAATCAATCAATCAATCAATCAATCAACCTTTATTTTAACTCGGGAATACATTGAGGGTGACCCTCATTTACAATGTTGCAGAGTATTTACAGTAGAAAGGGACAAAGACATTTAATAGAACATTTAAATAATAATAAAATAAAAATTATGTAAATAAAAGTTTTAATATAAAACATTTAATATAGAAGACTAAAATACATAAGTAAAATGATTAAAATCTGATTAAAAGGACTAAAAATTATTCACAAATAAAAGTAAAAAAAAATCATAAAATATAACATTTAAGAAATAAAACTAAACATACATATAAAATTAAAATTAAAATGATAAATAATAAAATTAGTATAAATGAGCTAACAACATTAGAATCAAAATAACAAATATAATTTTTTTTTAATGTAAAATAATAATAATAGTAATAAAAAAAATAATAATAAAAAGAATGATAATAACAAAAAGTAAACTGAATAAACAAGTGGCTAAAAGTTAGAGGAATAAAAGTTTAAATAATAAAAGAAAGTATAAACTCAAATAAAACTGTGACAGGTGATTAGAAACTAAAAGTTTAAAATGGTTCAGTGACCCCAGCGAGCTGAGCTTCAGTGTTTCTTGCAGTTACTTCCAGCTCACTGGTGCTCTGTAGCTTGAAGCAGATTTTCCCAGTTCACTAAAAACTCTCGGTACCTGACAGGTAATCCAGCCACTAGAGCGAGTCTAAAATGTATTATTATTTAATGAGATCAGCGAAGAAATATAAGCAGGCGATTGGCCAGAGAGTGATTTATAGATAAAAATGTGCCAATGGGATTCTCTTTGTGTTGCTAGTGAGGACCAACCAACTCTATCGTAAAGTTTGCAGTGGTGAGTAATGTAAGGGTCGCCGTTAATAAATCTCAGAGCAGAATGGTAAATTTGCAGCGAGGGCTTGGAGAGCACTGGCAGATGCTTGTTTATAAATTACATCCCCATAGTCCAGGACTGCTAGAATGGTTGCCTCCACTATTCTTTTCCTAGCGTACGTAGGTAAACAAGATTTATTCCGATTAAGGAACCCGAGCTTTTGTCTGCACTTTATGGCCAGTTTATCAATATGAAATTTAAAAGAGAGTTTATCATCCAGCCAAATCCCCGAGGTATTTGTATTCAGTAACTTGTTCGATGCTGGATCCTGTAAGGGTAGAGATGGATATGGTATTTAAAACTGTATTTGAAACCTGGAAAACAGCATGTATTTGGTTTTATTAGCATTTAAAATCAATTTGAGTTTATATAGAGTGGCCTGTAAGATGTTAAAAGAATGTTTAAGTTTTTCTAAGGGGGCGTGCGCAGAATCTGCTGAGCAATATAAAATTGTATTGTCTGCATGAAGGTGTAATTTGCAGTCTAAGGTAGAGGCAGCAAGATCATTGATAAAAATATTAAATAAAACTGGACCCAGGATTGAGCCCTGTGGGACTCCTTTTGTTACGGGCTGTAGGTCAGATTTATGATTACCAAAAGACACACAGTGCTTTCTGCCAGACAGGTAATCCAGGCCCCACATGACTGCATTATTGCTAAAACCAATCTGATGCAAGGAATCTAGTAATAGATCATGATCAACAGTATCAAAAGCTTTAGTTAGATCAATAAAAATGGCAGAACAGTACATCTTTCTATCTAAGGCCAACAATAGAATTAAGTAAGTATTATTTAGATCTGCTGCATCACCATCTTTATGCAGAGGAATAACATGAGCTGTTTTCCAGATACTGGGAATTTTGCAAGATAATATAGAAAGATTAAAAATGTGTGTAATATGATCTAAAATAACTGGGGTTGCCAGACGCAGAAGATCCTCACAGAGACAAATAAAACAGGGGGATCTAAGAGGAAATCCTTACTATGTATTAACTGCAACTAACACTGACTCCAACATTCTTTCCACACTTCTTTAGTTAGCTTCACACAGCTCCTTAAGAAAACCACATCTTCACTTCTAAATGTCTGCGCTTAGGAGTTTGTAGAGACGACGTAGATGCTCTCGTAGCAGCAGAAATCAGCAGTTCCTCCTCTCTAGGTTTTGTGTGGAACGAGGGTTAGGATCAGTTGTTACTCTTGTTTTCCCTTCGCTGTGTGTCCGTCTGTCTTCTTCTGTGCGGTAGTCTGTCATTTCCTCCGCCTGCTTCCTCAAGGAGTCAGACTGTCTGCGCCTTAAATAGGCTCGACCTCAGCACAGACTCTGAGGTTACCTCCGTCTTTAACTGCACACATGCTTCTCCGTTTACATTAGAGTGTGGTTTTTTGAAGGTGGGTGATTTTCACTCCTGGCATGCTGCTTGTATCCTTACATATTATAGCAGGGTTTTTCTGTCTCTCAAAAGCTTTGTTTGTAAACCAAAATGGTCTCTATGGAAGCAGCGGTCCACATGATCACAGTGCTTTCTTTAAGCTCAATCATGGTATCACTAGTAGCAGATGACTGAGTGTAACAATTCCCTTTAAAATGCGACTCCTGTCTAATAGGAAATACTACATATTAAATACAAATCTAACACAAAAAAGGAAAGATTCAACCCAAAATGAACCCCAATTTCATGAAGAGGAGATGTTTAAATGCAGCTAAGACTTGTAAAACCCCAGGTATAGGATCAGAATGTATAAATGTTTATCCCTATGTAGTTAAAGAAGCTTCCGAAACCTTGTATATTTAGGGAAACTCTGCACATGTGATAACTGTTGTATCGAGTTGAGATCTTTAAAAATAGTTTATAGATTTGATCTAATATTCAAATTTCATTGTGAACTAAATTATGAGCGTCTGTTATTGAACTTCAAAACAATCACAAAAACCAGAAATCATTTGAAATATATTTGCAGCTCATTCTGTATGTCTTTAGTTTTGGTGATAGTTTATTAATACTCATCATTTGAGGTTTGAAAGTGTTTCCTGGTCCTTCTTCCTGTTTATATTCGATTGTGATTCATTTAAAGCAACACTTAGTAACTTTTCAATCGTCAAATATCTTAGATCATACGTCGGCTTACAGCTCGTTGAATGACGCCTCTGTCATGTCTAAGCAACATTGAGGAGGGTGGCAGGAACCCTGCCTTCCACACAAAACAACAAAAAATGTGCTGACTGCTTTACGGCATACGTCACTTCCCCCGTTTCTTATCTCCAACATCACCATCTGATATTGTGTCACCACAATTAGATTCATCACCTCATCGCTATTCATCCTTCACACAGACACTGGAAACTGATCAGGATTTTACATTACCATGCTCTGGTGCTCATGGGAAATGCAGTCTTCCTTCAGGGTTAAACACAACTGCTTTAATCACCCAAAATCAATCAAAACTGAAACATCTTTCTCTTTCTCTTTTTTTTCAGAAACAAGTCTCTCTGTATTTTAATGATACATGTTTATCTCTATTCAGAAAATTACAGATTAGTTTTAAAAAACTATGGAAATTGAGATTGTGATTTATTTAGGCATTAGGGAATGTAGGTATTCTGGCTCCAACATACAGTAAGATACTGTTTGCCATTTAGTAACGGTTCACTGTAAGATCCTTATACAGAACCTCAAATAAAACAAGTTATGCTTTATATCTAGTCTGGTTCTGTCCTGTGACATCCACAAACATCTGCACCAGAAAGGAGCCATTAAGTCATAATGAAATCTTTAATTTAGATTTACTGTCATCCAGCTGTATCTTTCACACTACATTAGTGCTTAAATATTGGAACCAGTGAGATGGAGCTCATCGTTCCCCTCTTTTAAAATGTTCCAGGACTAAAGTTATATTTTGATTATCTGAAACGGAAAATGAAGAGTGTTGTAGCTTCTTCATGTGATGAAGCTTAACTGAATGTAATTAAAGAGTTTACCTCATGAATTATGAATGCTGTAGACTGGTCATTATCTTTGCTTGAACATATCCTGGTAGGCATCCTTCACTGGGGTGAATCAGAAAGCTAGCACACAAGCTACGACTTTGGCTTGTGCTTATCACTACTTGCAGGGATTGCTGGAAATTTACATGCAAGATGTAGTGTTTACTTCAGCTGCAGCCGATTGATAAAGCAAAGGCAGGAGGCAACGAGCTTGGAGAGCAACGACCTGTTGAAAAAGAGAAAGAAAAGTTGCAGTTTGTGATCACAAACAATAGAGCAAAACTTCGGGCCCTGAGGCTAAGGAGGGGCTGACGGATAGCCAATGACTCCTGCTGAAATACATGCATGCCAAAAAGAATGGATATAACCTAAAGCTATGGTATGCTCCAGATTCTTTGGAATGAACAAGATAGCTCAGACGCAGTAACAATAAAAATGAGAGCAAAAATCATTTACAAAGAAAATATCTTTCTCTTTCACTCTGTTGTGGAAAAATAAAGGGAATAAATAAAATGTTATTTTGTAAAAGTTGTTCTCGAAAATACAAATGTGATAATCCTAAAAAACTAAAAACTTTACAAGTATCAGAAATGCTTAATTTTGTACATAGAAATGTTTTTACAGAACTGAAGTCAACACTTTACCCCCTAAAATATTCTTTTTTTGGCCATTTGTAAATCAGATCTTTTCAAAGGCAGTCTGAGATGCTCAAGTCAGATTTGTTTTCACCCCCGACTCAAAACCTGATTTGTGGCTCTTGGATATATGGTAGCAATTCTGCATCCACCTCATACTTTCTCTTTCTCTGAAAGCTTACTGGCATACATTTATAGGTAGTCAGCAGTTGTAGGGTTGCATTGCCAGCTACCAGCAGCTTATTCAACTATTGATATCAAAATGTATTCATAGCCCGCTAGGCATTAATTCTCAATTGTGGAATATCTGGTTCCCCTGGAAAAAAGTTTACAGCTGACGAAGATGACTGGATAGCGTTTATTATGTAGGCTCTAAAGCAACACAGCACCAAGACCTTTATGTAACGCAACAGTTCGTAAGACTCTTGCTGGAAATCAGTGTAATTGAACACAGTAGTACAGTTGGGCACTGAAAACTGGTCATGTCTGTTCTGTGCTACGGTTTTATACCAAGTGTCCGGCTGAGTATCAGCTTTTGCTTTCTGAACCATCATGGTGCATCTTATCAAGTATTAAACACACAACACACATAGTTGTGTTGTGTGTTTAATTTTAATTACCTTATTTGTTTATTGTTGTTGTAGTTTCCTGTCATCTCCCCTGGTTGTCTTTTGTAGGCTAGGCTGTGTGCATAAATTCCTCTACATATTTATTGTGAGAGGTCACGCCTTGTTTGTTATGCTTAGATGTGTTTAGTTTAGTTGATTTTGTCTTTTGAGCCCATTTTTCTGGATTTTAGTGTTTTTGATGGATTCTCGTTCCCGTGTAAATTTTTTGTCCTTCACCTTTACAGCTCTAGAGAACAGAGGTAAAGGTAACCATTACTTTATATCTTTAAACCTGCTAGGACATACCATGCATTATCATCTTTAGAGAAACTCAACATAAAGATGAAACCTACCTTTGGATTATTGAGATAGCTTGTTTTGAACAATAACAACAAAGAAACTACAGCAGCACTTTTCAGACAGGGCTAATTTTAACATCGACAGCAAAGATCTCCCAAGTAATTTCAGATTCCGTCTTGATGCTTAATTACATTTCCAAGGTGCCACGGACTACCTGGGGAGGTATTTTTGCAGCAGAACCTGGAAGAGGAGGTGACTTTGTGTCCCCTGAGCGTAAACCGTGCTCTGAAATGGAACACGGGTCCTGAAAGGTGGTATTAGCGGCTCACTGAGATGAAATGCTGTCAGCCTTTGTCTTACCACATGAATGGATTTAATTTGTGTGATCTCCATGTCCTCAGAGCAGTGGAGCAATCAAAGGTAATGTTGATGAAGCTCAAGGGCACAGGGGACTTTTTTACACCGATAGTAAGCACACAGAGAAAATAGGAGCATTTTTTAGAAATAAAATGCTACCTGAAAGGTGAAATAGGATCTTTAAACAATAAGTTAGACACAAGATGAACATGATAAATTGATAACATGTAAAACTGTGAAAGAAAAAAAACCTAAACATTTAACCTAAGAAACCATTAGTCAGAAAACAACTGCAAAATACTCTTGTACAATCAGCCTAATAAAAAGGACGAACATTCATTTCATGAGGCAAGAAGCCAAAAAAAAGCATCTTTGCATACACTTTCATCTACAGTAAAAAGATGTTCCTCATAGATTTTTTATCCTTCTCCAAACGTATATTACGAACTTGCCATTCATCTTTCTGTGTTGTATTACAACAAAGGGTTGGGATACATTTACCCAGTCATATTTATTTGGGTACATTAAAAAGGAGAAGTTCTAGTGTACTGTAATTTATATTTAGGGGCATAAAACTGAATTTTTAGAGCAGAAATTGAAAAACAAAAATGGTTTTAAGGAACACATTAAGAACAAGCAAATCATAGTTAAACAGTTAAATAAAGACTAAAAAGTGTAGATAAAATTATTTTTTCTGTCTGCTAAAAAATACGTTTTTTTCTGTGGATTTAAACATTCTTAGAGAGTAATCCTGTCTACCGTCTTCAAGAAGACTAGATTTTCATTGCGTTACATTCATAGGCAGCCTCTCCTTGTTATTATGAAGTAAAAGTACCTTAAACTCTACCCACCTCTAGTAACTTGAGTGAAATAAAAAATTGCTGCTTAACCAAAAACACACCAGACAACATATTTCTGGTTTTAGAGACAAACACAGAGGAACTGAGGACACACTGCAGGGACAACTGTGTGCTTATAAACTGGCACTGGAACATTTTACCTCAGAGGAACTTGTCTAAGAGGCTGGAAAGAGGAAGAGTCTTGGTTTGCTTAGGTTGCTGCTTAACTACAGTTAAGTATAAATACAGTAAATTTAAGATTACTGGAGCTACTTATTCACATTACTGGTATATCATATCAATGAAAGAAGGCCTGAATGAAGGAGACATTAGAAACAAGTGGCCTACATGAGCTTTCCCCAAAGGGTTCTTACAGATATGCTGGAGAATTTGAACATTCAGGGGGAACTTGGAGGAGAGTTGCTGCTTCTCTGCATTGAAAGGAGACAGGTTGGCATCTAATCCCAAAGTGCCTCGGTTAAGAGATTGTACAAATTACCCCCAACTCAATCTTATATAATCCAAAAACGATTATATAGATGGATGAGAAGGCCTGACGGATACATTGATAAGAGAAAAAATGAAAACACGTCTGAGAAACTTCACTTCTTCAACTCTGGTTCTGTCTAGTCCAGTTAATACAAGTTCACTAACATCATTTTACATTGAAAGCAGCAAGCACCCTTTTGACACCTCTAGTGATTTAAGTAAGAAACCTTTAAAGGAGATAATCAGAAAACAACAAAAACAAACATGTACACAAACCTTACACCAGCAACAATTAACGCTGCAAATAAAAAATACAAATAATCAGAACTATTGTCAAAAGAAAAAAATGTTGCAAACGTCAAAACAAATTTATCATAAAGAACATAAATAGTTTCATTTTACAGGACAGGTAATCATTTATCATGTCATTAAACATTAGAAAGCCTGGTCTCCATTACAAAAACACTCAGAGAAGGAAAATTATAGGAAAGAATCAGTGTGTGGGGCCAGGCCTGTATGTAGTTGTGTGGACTCGTGCTTTTTGGCTGTCTATGACACAAAGCTCTACATGTGTATCACATGACTGTGATACACATGTACATTAAAGATAAACAATCCATATATTATTTGTATATCATTTTGTCAAGGGGTGCGCTCAGCCTCTCTGTACACAGTTACACACATACTCACATAGATACACCAGCGCTGGCACACACACACCCATCACATCATCATTTCAGTTCTGTTAGTGTTTGGTCACCTCTTTAGCTCCATAGATCTGCCTCATCTTTCTCCGTTTGAGCAGCCCAGCCAAGGGTGCACACTTGGTACCTCACCTGGTTTTCATTAAAAAAAAATCCCCTCACTAGGTGTTGCAGTGTGTGGCGTACCAGCCACACCCACATTGTGGGCCAAAACTGGGGTGAAAGGTCAGGTATCAGGAATCAGGAACTACATATTGTCATTCGCAACACATGGAGTACATGAGCACGAATTAAATTACAGGGTGAGGGAGACCCGCAGGCTCTGCGCCTTCGGCGCGCCGCCGTCGTGTCCTTAAGGACAGAGAAAAATGCCACATAGGGAAAGATGAGGGAAAAAAATAAATACAATTCACACTTTATCCTTGACAGAATACAGCTTGAAGTTACCAAAAAAACCTCTGCACAAAAAAAGCAACAATAACACAACAGAACAGAGCCTTGGGATGAAGATGAAGGTGTTGCCTTCCTTAAATAGGAAGTGTTTGAATTGATCATGTGACTGCAGGTGTTTTGGGACTTTGTGTTAATTATGTTTAATTAAGAGCAATTTCACAGAAATCCTCCATTATATGATGTAAAGCATACAAACAATATGTGTAGATTGATACTAGATGTAATGACTTGTGGTATTTACTGTTTACTTTTCTTTCTTTGCTTGATTTTGAAAGTTTTTTGCCTGTCTGATTAAGCTTAGTGGGAGGGGCCTAAAGTATAAAAAAAAAATCCGGAATCAGCAGACAGAAACAATGTCTTGTGTTGTCGTTGACTTTACAGCAATCCCTCATACGGAGCATGCATGTAGCGACAGTAACAGGAAGAAACTTAAATAACTTAACACTATAGAGTGAGACATGAAGAAGGCAGAGCAAAGGAGAACCGTCTGTCAAGACTGAGTTCCTCCCCCAACCGGATTAGGCTGTCTTCTCTACCTCTTCCTAACTATAAACTTTATCAAACAGGAAGGTTTTAAGCCTAGATTTGAAACTAGATGATATGTGATGCTGATTATCCTGACCATACTGGAAAAAGGAAGAAAAAAAGTCACAAGCATTTAATCTTTTTAAGCTTTTTCTTTCAAATGAGAAAAATCATGTAACAAATTTATTTTATATTTAACAAGATATTTTTCTTCATTCTGTGTCCAATGAGAACCTTTTTGATGACCTAAAAACAGCCCAGACAGTTGGACACAGGTGCTATTGTGTCCTTCCTCAGTCCTAGGACATACATTTCCCTATTAGCATCTCAAAACTCAGATAATACCTGAAACACAAAATCCAAGAGGGGTAAAAAAGTCTGCTTTCTGGATTCAGAGCTGGAGTGGTAAATAGTAAAAGAGGAAGGATATTTGAACCATCTCACTCAAACATTTCTCTGCCCAGCTTTCAACCTTATGGCCAGACAGAGATTTGAAGCTGAATTTGTTATTGCAAAAATAAATGAGGTTGATGGGGAGTGTCCTAAGCCAGAGGCTTTCTAAGATTTGTTACAAGACTGACTGCTTTGGGGTAAATAAAGAATTACTGAAGTTTATTAAATAACTAAAGTAAAACATTACATTCTGTTTGACCCTTTGCTTTGATGTGCTTAAAAGAAAGTTCCCCTTTTAAAATCAGCACATTTGCAAATTTAGTAAAAAAAATCTAAAATTGCATGTTTAGAGCAAGGGTAGCTGCAAAGTCAATGACACAACCCAAGGTATCATTTACTGTCTCAGCTGGTCCAGGGGGGCTCCCATCTACTTGAATACTCTTGCAAGACTTACGTAAGAACCCAGTCACTCTGATCATCAATTGATTGTCATCTATCAGTGCCTACACCACATATAAGACAGTCCATACTCAATTCATGTGTTGTTGCGCAATGCTGGAATGAACCTGGGGGTGTTGCACTGAAACAGTGCCTATAAAACCGTCTGACTAGTGACTTCCTTCTATTTAGCTTTTTGTTAAAGCTGATGCTGATCATGAAGTTATATTTGCAATGTTAGTTGTTTTTGATGAAAGCAGCTACTAAATGCATTAACATTCTTCCAGGTTTGTACCTGCATTTTGTTGTGACACATTTCAGTGCAAATATTAAACTGGACTGAAGATATAGGTGTAATTCAAGAGCATTGATTCATGATCAGCTCTCATAAACCCCAGACTTTGTACAATATGTTGAAAATAAAAAAACATATAAAGAAAATGAACAATATCCGAAAGCAAACACTTGGCTGGAAACACACCATCTTTGGGGCAGGGTTAGTAGAAGAACTGAGGGCTCTGCAACAGACACACACTATCCTGACAGACTCAAATTAGACAATAACTTGACGAAACATGAAGATTATGAGCAACCTCCTGCTTGGGGATAATGCTTGTTGTAGTCTAATAACATGCTCCTTAAAAAACGTACATATATTTAAAAGCTTCTATGAAACAGTCTAAGAAATTAAAGACTGTGGCTTTGTTAATAAAAACATGTAATACCAGACACCTCTGTTAAAAACACCATGACGTGAATAAAATGATCAGTATCCAGTGAAAATGTGTTGAAAAGCAAAAAGAAAGTTTGAAGAAAATCTCTGACAGACTCTTAAAAAGTTCTGAAGAAGTAATATTTTGAACCAATTTAAAGAAATACAGAAAAATATGACTTGACAGTTAATTGAATACTTTAGCACAGTAATAGTTTGAAATAATGTTATGTTAAATCTTTACCTTCAAGTCAACAGCGTAAAGTTCTGTCATGGTGCTGCAATTAAAAATTTATATAACTGTAAATGTTTATATTATTATAAACATTATTCAAGACATTAAATCAGCCTAAGACACATTTTGTCATATATTTAAGGATTAAGAATTTTAAATGGTGGTTTTACTAAAATAGCCCTCACACTGATCTACCTACTTTCCAGTCCTGTGATGAAAATACAAACTTTTCCTTCAAATAGTTGATTTTTTTACAGACTACAGCCAGGCAGAGGAAGAGGATCACTCTTATCTTTTTTCCTCCTCCTTCCAAAACAAGCTTCTCCTGGGAAGATCATGTCACCTTGGTTTTCCACAGCATGTCAGTATGAGGCCTGTGTGTGAGAAAACAGAACTCCTTCATGTGCAGGGAGAATGTTTGCATCAAAAGAAGATTACATAGCCTATGGGGGAGGAAGTGATGTCTGTTAATGCTGTCACTGAGGCAATCACCCATGAAACATCCTCCACAGACCCAGCAAGTCACAGATGCTGTGAAACTTTTAGGCTGATTCTGGGAATTTGTCAGCTTTCATCAATGTTGACAAGGTCTGCACCAAAAAATGCAATACAAGCTGATACAAAATCATCAAGGCTAGGCCACAACAGACCTTTTGATTTCTCCTAATTTATCAGGAATCATGCTTCCTGGCAGGTTTGCTGTTGATAAATGGTAAGAAAATGTACAATGATTCATCGAGCCATCTCAAGTCTTTTACCCAAAGAAAATTCTTGTTTTTGTTGCCTTAAACTCAAGCACAGACAGCATAGCTTCATATTTGTGAATATCAAATAGTTATAAACAAAGAGACTTACAGCAGTTTAAGGACTGGCATGGGATATTATTAACCACAAAAGTAAAGACTAAAAGTGAATACATAGTCTGCATGAACAAACATATCTGTTGTTATCCACAAACTGCAATACCTGCTGCCATGAGGGAGAATTATGTAATTTGTTTTTCTGCACTGTCAAATGTCTAAGTTAATGTGAGGTGTCCATAATTAAAAGACCAGACTTCGGATTTCACTAAATTCACTTTATTTACGCCTTGTGGAAGGTGAAACAGGTATTAGCGTTGCCACAGTTGATGCAGATGATGTAGCTGAAATAGTAGATATAGATAATATAGCTGATAAAGGCAAAGACACAAAACAGGTAATATTGGTACAATCAATTATGTTAAAGGGGAATATATTAAATTAGAAAATATATGTAACTTATCGAAAAAAGGTTTAATTAACCAAAACAGGATTTAAGAAATATTGTGTACATTTTTAATTCACGTGTTATTTATTTTTTTATTATAAACCAGGATTTAAGGGTTCTGGGTATTACTTTTGCTTTGATTTATACAAATTAATAGAAAATTCAAAAAGCGTAATTATCTTATCTAAATGAAGGCAAAATAAAATAACAGTGCAAACTTTAAAAAAACTAGATCTTTTAGTTATCAGGCTCCTCTCCTGTGGAACCAGCTTCCAGCTTTAGTCCGTGAGGCAGACACCCTGTCTAGTTTCAAATCTAGGCTTAAAACCTTCCTGTTTGATAAAGTTTATAGTTATGAAGAGGTAGAGAAGACAGCCTAATCCGGTTGGGGAGGAACTCAGTCTTGACAGACGGTTCTCCTTTGCTCTACCTTCTTCA
>JAVLVB010000661.1:233223-253428 GCA_032876305.1 Orestias chungarensis
CTGCTTGTACTGAGCCTGGTTCTGCTGGAGGTTTGTTCCTGTTAAAGGGGAGTTTTTCCTCTCCACTGTCGCTACATGCATGCTGAGTAAGGGCCCTTTTCCACCAAACTGTTTTGAGTGCTGGTTCGGGGTTAGAGCCAGAGTTAGCACCGGTTCTTTGTGTTTCCATTGACCAAACTGGTTCCGAACTGGTTCCAAATTGGTGTTTTCTGTGGTCAGAGGAAAGAACCGGTTCGAAGTGATGACTTCCGCGACTGGGGGCGGGGCTACGTAACAACTAATAGCCATTAAACAGGTAAAGAGCGGCAGTTTTTAAACAACACTGGAGTTGCTTGTGCGACAAAAGAAACAAAATGGACTTGAAGTCAAAGCAGCATTGGTCATTGGAGGAGACACACTTGCTGCTAGCAGTGTGGTCCTCCAACGAAGTGCAAAAAAAACTTGAGGGGGCTTCAAGGACCAAACTGGTGCTCCAATACATCCAGCAAGAGATGGCTGCAGGAGGGTCTGAGCGCAGTTGTGAGCAAATTAATAACAAGCTTAAAAAGTGTTTTTGTGGCAGTTGGATTTGGAGCTAAATCTACTGGGTAATGGTGACGTACGCATGGAGCGACGTAATGACGGAGCTTTCCGGCCAGCACCAGTCTGTGGAAAAACACAGACACTTGGAACCAGCTGCAAACTGGCTCTAGCACCATCATGGAACCAGCCCTTGGTGGAAAAGGGGTATATGAGGGATTGCTGTAAAGTCAACGACAACACAAGCCATTGTTTCTGTCTGCTGATTCCAGAGGAGTGAATGCTGCAAGTCAATGACTCCATGAATCTGCTGGGGTTCCTTAGATTGGAAACTTTTTCAAATTGATTTATTTATGATGTATCTTTGATTTTAATTGATATTCTTGTAAAGCGCCTTGAGACGTGTTTTGTAATTTGCCGCTATATAAATAAACTGAAACTGATTCTTGATTGTTGTTCTGCAAGGAAATTCTGTTTTACAGTGTATGCATTAATATTTAATGGCAAAAAAGGGGTTACATGACTCTTAATTGTCAAACTAAATGTACCTTAAAAGGTATTAAACACACTTTACATCAAAGTTACATTTTTACTAATACATTTATAAAAATGTATTAGTCTGATTTATATTCTAATATGGACTGATTTAACGAGGACTGAAGTGCAGAGATTATAGCAAGACAACACGATAACGAGAGAAGTGCAATGACCAGGTACAGGAAATAAACAGAGCGGGTGAATGCAGAACTACAAAATTGCAGATCTGACATACACAGAGGGAGAGTGAAATGTGGCTGA
This sequence comes from Orestias chungarensis, assembly GCA_032876305.1. Lineage (NCBI taxonomy): Eukaryota > Metazoa > Chordata > Actinopteri > Cyprinodontiformes > Cyprinodontidae > Orestias > Orestias chungarensis. The sequence goes on from JAVLVB010000661.1 coordinate 234,541, forward strand.
GAAAACAGAGAGTCTAGAAGTGTGTTAATGGAGCCTGGGTGAGAGGTGGCAGAGGAAGATTGGAGGATAAAACATAACTGAGGAGGGAAACAAGCATGCGGGCCGAGGGAAGATGAAAGGTAAACAGAAAAGGAATTTAAAGGACAGGAAACCAGAACCTAAATTATTAAGGAAATAGAAATTAAAACTAATCCACAGAAATAAATCTACACGAACAATGAGAGGTAATAAAGGCAAAGAATAAACTAAGAAACAAATGAAAGCATCAGTCTGTGGAAAATAAATCCATATAATGTGTTTAAGCAACAATGGAGTTACTGAAAGTTTCAGCAAATGATAGCAATTGAGCATCAAGACCTGCTGTTTTATTTATTAATTTTTTTACAAAACTGAACCGAGCTCTGGTTCTGCTGATGGTGTCTTCCTGTAACAGGTGAGTTTTTCATGCACAGTGTGAGGGATCGCTTTGAAGTCAATGACACAAAGCCAGAGATTGTCTACTTTCGCTGCACGCAAGTTCTGGAGGAGTGAATGGTTGTCTTGGAAAGTGCTTTGAGATGACATCTGTTGTAAACTGGCGCTACATGAATAAACTGATTCTTGATTCTTCTTAAAGGGGGAAATGTATAGCTTGATGCAACCTGCTGGATTTTCTTAGATTAGAAAAAGTTACTGGTAAAAGGCAAAAAAATTACTTTTTTGGAGTTTGTAATATGGTATAAAAAGGACACAAAAAACTGGAATAGGGTGATCTGGTCTGAGTAAAACACAGTTAAATATTTACCTACATGGAATAGTTGGTGTAAAAAAATAGCTCCCATGAAAATTTTTGCAAGCCACTGGAAGTTTAGAACAAACTGGGTTTTATTTTATTACCAGTCCAGTAAAATTCAAAATATTCACTAGGTAAATGTATCACTGCAGTAAATCCACAAAGTCAAATGTTACATCTCAGGGAAACTAAAAATGCAGGGACCAACAACTAACATTACAGAAATGTAGAGAAATACTCGACATCACTCAAAAGCACACAAAATAGCTAAATTTAAAAGTTGACCTTTTCATGTTTACATGACTCTGAACTTGAAAAGAAGTAAATGTAGACAGTCTGGTGTTCAGCTCCCAGGTAAACAGCAATTGATCTTTCTCGTTGTAAATGAGGCCAAAGGCAAATTAATGGCAAGATTAATTGCTCAGGGACATCCTACTGAAAGGCTCCATGAAAAGCTGTTGATCCTCCTCCTTTTATGTCTTCTTGAGGATGGAGAAACAGGGGAGCAAGTTGGTTTAGCCTAATTAACAAATGAGAGATAGAGCCTGAACTCTTGTCTTCCTCTGAGGAGTTATCATGTTTAAGGCAACACTTGTGTGAGGAATTCAGATTGAACGTTTTTCTCCGCAGATGTAAGTAAGTAAAACAACTGAAATATAAATGAAGCCTGTGATAGTATTTGTACTTCAAATGTCAACAGTGAGGTGCAAAATTTTAGTTAGAACAGAAAACAGAAAATTAATTTCTCCAAATCAGCAACAGTTTCAACTGCAGCTTTTAATTAAAAAGGATTTTCCTTAGTGAAGTGTTTTCAAAGAAAAAATGTGATAGGAACGATACCTGTACAATTCACTGGTAATAAACAAGAAACAGATATATTTTGTTCTTAATATTACAAAGCAATACTGTTTTTTTAACCTGACTTCAGGGTTACTACTCCCGTCTGTTGAAAGAAAGGAGATCAAATGAAAGGACAAATAAAAATTATGAAAAATACATGAACAAAACATGCAATGGAAAAGAAAACAAATTAGTAAACCAAAACAAAAAACCAATTAGTAATTTCAATAACAAAAACAACAAACTGTTAAGGAAAACACAAACACTTCAATTGGTGGAACAAATGATCATTTTCCACTTTCAAAGGCCTTTCAACAGGGCCAGAGGAGTCATGCCACGCCCACTCTGCTGGTCCAGCAGCAACAGGCCTAATTGTGAGCGACCCAAACTAACACCGGTAAAGACAAGACAGCAGAGCGTCCAAAGCACTGCAACTCCAAACAATCTTGTGCCTAAAAGAGAAAACTCATGTAAATAGCAGGTAGTTTACCCAGGAGTGGAAACAAAGCCTCTCCAGGGAGGGAGCAGATCAGCAGGCGAGGACTAGATGGAAGCCACACGCCGCAACAGCCTCCAGCTGCAGCTGCCAACGCCAGCAGAGCGCCGACATGTAACAGGGGAAACAAAGACACTCGCACTCTGCTCAGCTATATAGTGATCTGCCACGCCCACCAATCAACGTCGCGCTTCTTGCTGCACCTGGTGTGCAGGGTGGGGAGGGTGAAACACCATCCCACCACACATGGTAGGCTAAAGTTTATCAAAGAGATTAGAAAGTAATTAGCTAGGTAGTTTGTGAGTTTCTAGCTAGCTAGTTGAAAACGAGAGAAGTTAATTTCTTAACAGTAACTTACATTACATTAACATGTTGGTATTTGTGTTTCTTTAATTTTACTTCTAGGGTGACCTTTATGTATTTTCTTCTTTTTGGGGGGGTTTTGCTAATGTTTGATGGCAAAAGTTAATTTCGACGCTCAAGGGTGGGTGGTGTACTTGGGTTGGCGGCAAACATGTTAAATTGGGGGTCTTGATGTTTTTTAAATTTATTTTCACATCAACTTATAAGTTCTGTGAAACTTTGCAGGAACTCTGCTAAAGGGCTTTGGAGGCACAGAATCAGCCCAGTGCCAGTCCTCACACGTAACTGTGGGCAATCCATCAGGTGAGGGAAAGAGTCTCCATACAGTATATATCATCTGCAAGTGTAAGAATGACATCCAAAGGGAAATTAATATGTGTGTATGTATGTACATGGCTATCTTTTGTTGTTGTTTTCTCATCTTAGGTCCATCTCCATCCTCTACAGCTCCCCCAGCGTGTGTGTCCACCAGTGATGTCCACGGAGCAGTATTTTCAGTAACGAGTAATCTAACACGTTGCTATTTTAAATCCAGTAAACAGAATAAAATTACTTTTCCCAAATCCCTGTGCGTTAGCTTTGTGTCACTTTTTGTTTTTATTTCCTCTCTGAGTCTCGGGGAGTGACGTCCGGACAATTCACCTTATCAGCACCTGTGATATTACTCCGCGTCAGAAATGTAAACAATGGAGGAAGGAGACAGGTACGCATTTAGTAGCTGGAAATACAGGAACTATTTTGAGTTTCTGTCAGCGGAGGACAACAATATAAAGGTTCGCTGTACTCGCTGTGCTGCTCAGAAAGTCCTATCCACCTTCAAAAACACAACTTCAAATTTAAAGAAACATTTGGAGTCGCAGCACAGGACAGTCGAGCTTATTGAAGTCCCGCCAGGTGACTTGACACAGAGAGCTGCCACAGGAGGCCCCCCAGCACTCAAACAACAAAAGCTCAACCAGTAAGTGAGCAAGAGCTAAAACAGTTGATCGGTCGGTATGTAGTTGAAGAAATGATGCCATTGAGCTGTTGACTCGCCTGCATTTCGCGCCATTATAAATCGAATCCCCACCACCGTTAATTCCAAACTGCCTCACCGAGGAGCCTTTTCGGCATATCTGGAAAAAGAATATGCAGAGATGGAGAGAAATCTGAAGGCCGCGCTGAATGAGATTGATTTTCTGTCAACTACTGCGGCTATTTGGACTGCTAATAACAGAAGCTATATGGGAGTAACGCTCTAATGGATCCATAGAGCGACATTAGAGCCCAACAAGGCTGCTTCAGCATGTAGGAGGATCCGCGGCAGACACACATACGATGTCATTGGTGCAGAAATCCAAAACATCCACTCTTCATATGGACTACTCAACAAAGTAGTTGCCACAGTGACAGATAATGGATCTAATTTTGTGAAGGCATTTAAAGTTTTTTAGCCTTATACAGACTCCGATGATGAGACTGAGTAAGAGTCAACCAGGGCAGATCAAGATGATGTCACCTTTTTGAATCTGACAGAAATCCTCTCAGCTGGGAATGAAGATGATGGCCAACTGTCTCTACCCCCGCACCACAGGTGTGCCTCACACACCATTAACATAGTTTCCACAAGTGATGTAGAGAAATATTTAACGTCCCATGCAGAAAGCAATGCCATTTATAGGACCAAATCCAGCAGATCTATCATTGCATCAGAAGCAGTGGAGGAACTCATCAAATGAAAGCTCCTGGTACCTACATCCACAAGGTGGAATTCATTTTTTGATGCTGTAAATAGAGTTGCAGAAATCCCCATGAGTGATCTGAATATGCTATGCAGCAAGCTAGGAGATAAGTGCTTCATAGATTGAGAGTACCAGTTCCTGCATGAGTACTGCACCATCATGAAGCCCCTGACTGCAGCTCTGGACATTTTACACACTTGAAATTCTGATGCAGAAGACCCTGGCTGTGGAAGATTCACTCTCCAGAATGACTGCAGGCCTTCCAGATGCTATCGTACAGGTACTATATTCCTTAAACTAGTTAAAATATTTTACATCATACTATTTTTGTACATTGTATATCAATAAAAATCCTAAAACAAAATTGTATCCATTATATAAATCCCACTAAGAAATGATTTACAAGTAATTCAATTACATAATAAATACTAGGTATCAAAACATATCAATTATATTTTCAGGCTACCAAGACTGGTTTTGCTGGTGTGCTGGATGACAAAGAGGCCCTTCTCGCAGCTGTCAGTTGTCCGAAATTCAAACTTCGATGGCTGAGAGACGAAGGGAGGAGGGAACGAGTGAAAGAGCTTCTGGTAGCAGAGTGCCGCAAAGTTGCTCCTGCAACGCAGAGCCCCACCACAACTGTCAGCAAAGATGAGATGGACTTTTTCACTTTTGAGCCACAGCCAGAGGAAACCTACTCTGCAGAACAGGAAGTCATGGACTACCTGAGGTCAGCTTATGACCTTGAAATTCTGCATCGATTTCCAAACATTAAGAACATTTTCTTGAAGTATAACTCTCCAACCCCATCAAGTGCTCCTGTAGAGCGGCTTTTTAGTCTGGGAGGTTTGGTGCTCACACCTAGAAGAAATAAACTTTCTGACAGGAGGTTTGAAAAACTATTGTTAATGAGGTTCAACCACTGGTTTACCCGTCCCACTCCACTGTTTCACTCATAAAATGGGATTACAACATAAGACTAGCCCAGAGTTACGAAAGAGGACAGGTCAGCCGAAATGTGGTATTATACTTGAACTGTTTTGTTAAATCCACTCCTTTCTGCTCTAGTGCTGTGAACAAGTTCAATGTTAAGTTTTGTCATTACAGTGTTAATGAAGACAGACTTCATCTTTATTATATTTTTCATTTAAAAAACTACTAATGTTAAATAAATTGAAGAAAATGTTATTTTTTGTTAAACGTATTTAAATGAAGTCAAGAAAGACAATTTTTTTATATGTATATTAACTTTGTTTTCAGTTCCGCTTTCAGGAAATATATTGTTGATGTTCCATTAAAATACACTTCCAATAAACTACCTTTTGGCAAACCTCAATGTTATTTTTATATCAGTAATCCGATTAAAGTTACTTTTAAAAAGTAACTATGCCATCACTGGTGTCCACTGTCCCTCCCGCGTCTGCAACCATAGATAATCTACCTGGTAAGTTTACAGCAAAACACCATTTACAATTGTTAAAATATTAATATAAGAAGTCCTCAAAACTTACAACTGATGGAAAGCGGGATTGGGTCAACATAGGCGAACTCCTCGAACAGCATGAAAATTCTCAAGATCATTGCAGTAACTTGGTGAAATGGAAGGAATTTAGCTTGCATCTTTCCAAGGGGAAAACCATTAATGAAAGAGAAATTAGCCACCTTGAGACCGAAAGAAATTGCTGGAGAGATGTTCTCACACGTTTAGTCAGTATTATCCAGTCACTGGCAGAAAGGAACCTGGCTCTGAGGGGATCTTCTGACACACTGCAACAAGCTAACAATGGGAATTTTCTGAAAGAACTGTTTGCTAAATTTGATCCTGTGTTGAGAGATCATTTGAGACACATCGACAGTGGAGCAGAGCATATCACATACCTGGGTAAAACGATTCAAAATTAGTTGATAGCCTGTGTAAGTACTCGACACAATGGTGTCAGAAATAAGAGAGTCAAAATACTATGCCATAATACTGGATTGTTAGCCATCAAGAACAAATGTCTGTTGATGTGTGCACAGTGAATCCAAAAACACCAGAGATCAAGGAGCACTTCTTGAGGTTTCTTATAGATACAGAATCCACTGGTCAAGGCTTGTCTGCACTGATTCTTCAGAAACTTGAGGGGCTGAACATCCCCTTTGAGGACTGTAGGGGACAATATTATGACAACGGTGCAAATATGAAAGGTGCAAATAAAGGCGTGCAGGCAAGGGTTTCATGTGCAAGCATCCAGGAGCTTTTTATGTGCCTTGTGGAGCACATAGCCTAAATCCAGTAGTTTCTGATGCTGATAAAGTGTCTATAGATGAAACCTTCTTTTTTGGAAATGTGGAAAAAATCTACAAACTTTTTTCAGGTTCCCCTCAAAGGTGGACCACCTTGAAGAAGCATGAGAACATCACACTCAAGTCTTGAAGTGAAGCACAGTGGGAAGGCCGGGTTAACAGCATAGAACCATTACGCTACCAAGCAGACAAAGAGAGAGAAGTTTTGTTAGAGGTCAGGGAGAAAGCTACTGACTGCCACAGTGAAAGTTGAGACCCAATCACTTGCTGAAGAAATTGCATCATTTAGATTTCAGATTCTGTGTGGTTTGGTATGACATTCTCTCCCAGATTAACACTACAACCAAACTACTCCAGTCAGTCAACATGCAGCTTGATTTTGCAGTGGGTCTCATTCAGAAAAACAGACAAAATCTAATCAGTTACAGAGCAACTGGTTTTAAAGATGCACAGACCTCAGTAAAAGAGACATGTAAACAAATGAACACTGAAGCCGTGCTGAAACAGAAGAGGTTGCGAACCACAAAAAGGCACTTTGCCTATGAGATGCCTGATGAGCCACAGTTGGTTAGGTCAGAAGTCTTTTTGGAGAACTTTTCAACTTTTTAAATCAAAATGTTGGAATTTTCTCTAAATTAAACCCAGGCCACTCCTGTAGCTATATATGTAACCATTTAAGATTAAAAACCATGTGTAGCACACTGAACATGATTCATCATTGACTCATTAATATTATTCATAATATTATTGCATGGGTATTACTTATATTTCTAATTATTTTACCCTTAGAGATAAAGCAAAGGCATAATTTCAACAAGTAACACATACATGTGTAAAGACATGTCAGGCTGTCAATAGAAGGTAAACACTTCTAGAGCTGCATTGAGTTTATTGTAGGTGTGTGAATGATCAACAAGCAACATTGACTGAAATAGAGGGCCCCAAAATCATATTCTGCTTAGGGCCCCATGGAGGCTTGGGCCGGCCCTGAGTGAATACAGCACATAGTGAGAACTTTGTTATAATAATAATAATAATAATGATAATAATAGTAATATTGCATTTTATTTGTTAGAATATTTCAAGACACTCAAGGACACTTTACATCAATATAAGAATACCTGAAATGTAAATAAAACGACAGCAACAAACGAACAATTTACAATGCAAAAGCCATTTTGTTTTACATTTGTGATTTCTAAGTAGCAAAAGAGTCAATATTTCTAATATTTGGAGGTAGAGAGTTCCAGAGTTTGGGCATGTGAGAGAAAAGTGAGCTGGATAGAAGAGGACAAACGAAGAGAACATGAATGAGAGGTGATTTGGAGGAGATGGGTCGGATAGGGAGGGGAGATGTAATGGATGGCTTTGAAGGTATACACAATATTTAAAACTTAAATCTGTAGTTGACCGTAAGCCAGTGAAATAAGTGTAAGACTGAGGTTTTGTGCGGAAATGATGAGGTTCTAGTATGGGCACTTCAAATGGGATTTTCCAAAGGCATTTCTGAGGGAGACCATAGAGAAGAGAGTTACAATAATCAAGAATGACAAGACTGTGGACCAATATGAGGACAAGTAAGGACCGGTATGCAGTACCACCGCTTAGTTTAACCCTTAGCATACTGGAGCTTTGTCTTCCTCACAGTTTACAGGGTAAAGACGAATTGTTTAAAAAAAGGAAAATCTACTTCAGAAATGGTTCACAAAACTTGCCATACACAGTACCAGCATCTACATTTTTTACCTATTAGACATACCGGGGCTGTCTTAGACCATGCATTAACACACCCTGAAGCACCGCAACACTTTTGTTTAGATTAATGACAAATTAGTATTGCTAAAGAGCCATAGTTTTGTTATAGTCAAGTCTAATACTTACAAGAAATATATTTTACAGAAAGAGACAGTAAAAGGCGTATTAAATTTTTATGCCTAAAAGGGATTGCTGGTCTTCTGCCGTTCCCTGCCGTGCCCGCTGTTTCCAGTTGCCCTCCATTCGTTGCCGTGCCCGCTGTCTCCAGTTCCCGGATCACATGACCATCCTGACTCAACCTGACATTAGTCAACATTTCATGTTTTTAAAAAGATTTTGTTTTATATCTGTATTTTTGATGTCCACATTTAATGTATAAGTAAAGTTACATGGGATGGGTACATGGGTACAATCTAATACAGTTTAATGTCAGAAGATACCCTTCATCTAAAAGTGAAATTATTCTATATCCAAATCATAGAGCAATAAAAAGTATTTTACATTATATAGTCAGCAGCTGGGTTTTTTTTCTGGACCATAGAGCTGTTTGTAAAAAGCCAAAGGAATTGGAGGCTTTACTCCATTTTTGTAATATTTCATTAATTTGGGGCAATAAACCACAACCACTGGCAGCAGAACAGTATCAGCATGATGGGACTATCACTCTGCTTGAAACCTGAATCCTGGAGCTTCTTAGCTTATTCATGAACAGTCTAACATTATTTGGTTTATTATCAGAGGTTTGGTGTGGTTGAAGAAATCAAAAATCGATTTTAGGAAACAAATTAAACAATTTTTACCAAAGAAAATAGTCTTTATATCCCATAAGAATTATGTCAGAAACTTGCCAATGACTACAGAAAGCAAGGAAACTTGTTGAGGCACATGTCTTCCAAATATTAGAGGGGGTGTATGTTCATATTTCATACATATATGTGCATATGTATTTATAACCTTCATTTAGAGAATATCAAGAGTAAAATGTAGAGAGTAACTGCCTATCACCAACCTATTTTTTTCTGTTAGCTTATTACATTGTTTTTTTTTATCTACTCAGAGGCTGACACCAGAAAACTGATTTGTCATCCATTGAAGAAAATAAGCTTCTATGCGCCCACATGCGTTTGATTTTTTTCACGGGGGATTGGCACTCAGTTACAGTTGCAGAAGCAAGTTGTTCTCCATTGAAGATTTATTTGAATACTTTAGTGACTGAAAGTCTAAGAAAAAAACCCAAAATGTACACATTGAAGTCAAATGTCTTCATTGAGTAAGAAACTTAATTTTAAGAATATAAGATCCAACTTTGATATCAATGCAAAACATTCTAAGTAAAAATAAACATTTATTGGATATTAGTGGAAGAGAATCTTTTATATGTTTACTTTAAGTTACAAAACATAATATTAGTAATATTAAAATTCAAACTTTAAATCCTGCCTAATAAGCAAACATAAATTTTGTGAATCTATGGACAGATTTTCATTAGATATTACAGGTTTTCTAATAACACTGTCTTAATGAGGAACATTATTAGATCAATTAGAAAACAATAAAATGTAACACCCGATGGAGGTGCAAGAATCATCAGTATAAAGGAAGAATCAATCTTTCCACCAACAGATTCATTGTGGAAACTGCAGGCTGGTCTCCCTCTGAAACTAAAAACTGTAGGTTTAAGGTTCATCAAATTTACCCACCAAAAATACCACATGTATTTGGCAAGTAGTAAGTGCTAATTTCAACCCTTGTTTTATATATATAAAAAAAACATTTTATAACATTGTTTAATTGCTGTGTTGCTCCGTTATTCCTAAAAATTCCCTTTTACAGTGGCTGGCCGGTGGGTTAATCACTAAAAACTTTACAATATACGAACTGAAGGAATATGATGTCATCATATTTCTGAGAAAGTGGGTAAAATGTAAAATGATATTTTCCAGCAAAATAAATATTTTTTACCCTTAGTAAATATTTTATTTATTGTGTATATACTGTATTTTGAGCAATTGGTTATAACCTTTTTTTAAGACAAACATACTGAAACAGTACTGTATTGCATACTTACTCTGGATTCTGCTGTTGGTGGCTTATAAATACCTACATTTAAACAACTGTAACAATATAAACAATATAGGGACAATTATGGAGGATAGAGACTTTTGTCATTTTCGATTTTTAAGCATTTCATAATTAAAGCAGCTGTTTTGGCTTTGGAAACTGGCTGCTGACAAATATTCTAATCGTAAACTTTAACGTAAGTTACTAAAGGTACCTACAATAAGCAAGCCTTGACCAGAAATACAAAAGTACATATACAAACATTGGACAAGGACAATGGTTACAGGAACATTACAGTTTAATCCAAATGAAATGATAATTTCTCCTTTGATTCACAGATAAGACAAATAGGTATTTAGATTACAAAACATCTTTCTGATAAAAACTAGAAAATAAACCACCAGTCTATAATGCTCCAGCCATCACATAACATTTGTTTGTTAGCTTAGCTGTCCTAGACAGCAGAGAGTGTAGAGGATGCTAATAGCGTCTCTGAGACTACTGATTATCCAGCTGATGAAAACAAGCTGTATGACTTTGCAATATGTTGACGTCGCTGAGACTCAGCAGGAGCCTAAAGATGCAAAGTCACACACTCCTAACAGGTGAACAGATCACTTTTTGTTGCAAGGTGAATATGGAAACATGTTCAGGATTCATTTTATGATAATTTTGCATTTATCCATAGGTTTACTTCATTTACACAATTTAAAAATATTGAACATTTAGAACAGCAGACAATTTTACATAAAATTTAGCCTGAAGTCAGATGGTAAAACATCGTTATCCAAAACCAATAAATTCTCTGTAGGTCTATGGAACTGTCAGTCAGCGGTGAACAAGGCAGACTTCATTTCTGCCTATGTAAACCATCTCTCATTGGACATCCTTGCCCTCACAGAAACCTGGATCAAACCAGAAAACAGCGCCACATCGAATGCACTCTCCACCAACTACACATTCACTCACATACCATGGCCTGGCAAAAGAGGAGGTTGTACGGGGCTACTGATATCCAACAAATGGAAATATACCCATTTCAGATCAGGAGCCTCGTACAACTCCTTTGAATACCACACCGCCCTGATTACAGCACCTGTTAAAATGTATGTGGTTGTTGTATATCGTCCTCCGGGTCAATTAAGTGACTTCCTAGAAGATCTAGAGTCCCTGCTCTCCTCCATCCCTGAGCTATGACTGTCCTCTGCTTGTCCTTGGTGATATGAACATTGACACTCAAGATGCCACAGATTTCTTCTCGCTAACTCACTTGTTTGATCTCCAGTGGGTAAGCAGCCCCCCAACTCACAGGGCCGGTAGAGTACTTGATCTTGTTTTAAGCAGACACTGCATGACCAACTAACTAAAAGTTACTCCTCTACACCTCTCAGACCACTACTTTATTCAGCTTAATGCTTGTCTCCATCCACTACCCACTGCACACCCACCCACTGTCTCCTTTGGACACAATCTCCACAACTTGTCTCCTGCCCACTTCTCTGCACTTGTAACCTCGGCTCTTCCACCTTGTAGCACTGTCTCTTCTCTGGAGGTAAATGATGCCACAGAGTCCCTCTGCTCAACACTGAGTTCCTGCTTAGACCGCTTGTGCCCACTGATCACCAAACCTGCAAGACCCATGCAGTCACACTCATGGCTGACTGACTCCCTCAGATCGATGCACACAAACCTCAGAGCAGGTGAGAGAAGATGGCACAAATCAAAGGCCCCTTCTGATCTGTCACACTTCCAAACGCTGCTCTCATCCTTCTCCTCAAGTGTCACCACTGCAAAGAAGGAGTTGTATCAGTACAAGATCCACAGTGCTACCAACACCCGGAAGCTAATTTCTACCTTCAAGTCTCTGTTAAACCCACCTCCTCCTCCTCCTGCAACCAACTTCACGGCAGATTCCTTTGCCAACTTCTTCACCGACAAAGTGGCAGAGATTAACAGTCAGTTCTCAGACCCATCTACACAGACCACAGCTCACTCTTCCTCACTGGTCCTTCCTCTGAGTGCCTCTGAACCCACTGCTTCCTTTTCTTCATTTACCCCTCTCACAGAGGATGAGGTATCAAAGCGTCTCACAAGCAGCCGCCCTACATCTTGCCCTCTGGATCCTATTCCCACCACACTCCTGCAAGCCATAGATCCAACCGTTGTGACAGCAGCCACTCAGGTGATCAATGCGTCACTATCTACTGGATCATTCCCCACCGCCTTCAAACAAGCCCAGGTAAGTCCCTTACTCAAAAAACCCTCCCTACCCCCCACCCAAGTGGAGAACTACCGACCGGTCTCCCTCTTCTCTTTCCTATCTAAAATCATTGAAAGAGCTCAAAGCAGGTGACGAAATTTCTCTCGCAACATGACCTCCTTGATTCTAACCAATCAGGCTTTAAGAGTGGTTACTCCAAGGAAACGGCTCTCCTGTCAGTAACAGAATCCTTGAAAGAAGCCAAAGCGACAGGCCAATCATCAGTTCTCATCCTACTGGACCTCTCAGCTGCATTTGATACTGTAAACCTCAGCATCCTACTTACCAAGCTGGCAGACATGGGCATTGAGGGCAGTGCATACTCCTGGTTTAAATCCTACCTCACTCGACGATCCTTCAAGGTTGCATGGCAAGGCCAAACATTGACGCGACACCACCTCACCACAGGGGTGCTTCAAGGCTCAGTTTTGGAACCCCTCCTCTTTGCCATGTACACTACTTCGTTGAGCCCACTAATCCATTCGCATGGCTTCTCCTATATCTGCTATGCAGATGATACACAGCTCTATCTGTCCTTTCCTCCAAACGACCTCTCGGTACCGATGAGAAATCTCAGCCTGTCTTTCTGACATATCTGCATGGATGAAAGATCATCACCTGAAACTGAACCTCTCCAAAGCAGAACTGCTTGTCATCCCAGCCAAGGAAACTATTCACCACAACATCAGCATCATGTTAGACTCCCTATCTGTGGCACCACTAAGGTTTTAAGAAACCTGGTTGTCATGATCGATGATCAGCTGACCTTTGTGGATCAGGTTCCCTCTGTTGCTCGATCGTGTCGCTTCTCTCTATTCAACATCAGGAAGATTAGGCCATATCTAACTCTACATGCGACACAGCTGCTAGTTCAGACCTTGGTAAATTCCCGCCTTGACTACTGCAATGCCGTCCTAACAGTTCTTCCAGCCTGTGCTGTGAGACCGCTACAGATGATCCAGAATGCTGCAGCTTGCTTGGTTTTCAACCAGCCAAAGCGATCGCATGTCACACCCCTTTTTACTGAACTCCATTGGCTTCCCTTAGCTGCACGCATCAAATTCAAATCACTAATGCTGGTATACAGAGTGTTTGATGGATCAGCACTCATCTACCTCAACACCCTCTTAAAGCATTACGTCACTGTCCGCCCGCTCCGTTCCTTCAAGGAGCGCCAACGAACGCAACCAAAGCCCCGTGCAGGTCTATCCAAACTCTGCTCATCTGTGGTGTGAACAGTATGACATACACTTTGATATATTTCACAGAGATTTTATTAAACATGTCAAAAAGAATCCAATGGAGCCTGGCTTAGCTGGTAATCCAATAGGTGGCTACACAGCCAGACTAATAGATGATGCAATTGCAATATTTTCCCATAATATATTGTGTCTTCGTCCACCATTAAAATAAAACGAAGATATGCTATAATGGGAAATTGGTATTTGTAAAATTTTACTCAACTAAATTATTTTAGATATAGGAAGTGTTATTTCCTTTTTAAATAAAACAGAACAGTTGCTTCTTCTCTTGTTTTAGGCGTTTACCTGCTTGTACACACCAGAATAAATGGCATTTGGATTGAAATCTGGTTTGCATAATCACAGGTATGCAGTAAGAATGAGGAAAGCAGACTAATTAATAGAAAGAACACAATGGAAGCTGATATAAAACATAAAAGTGGATCAAGAAGATAAATTCACAGGAAACATAGGAAACAAGCAAGACTATGACAAATGACAAGATTAAAACAACAAAAATCAACTAAATATGAAAATAAACACATTTAAAACTACACACTAAATATCAGAAAACCCAGACAAAAATCCAAACACATTTACAGCCGTGGATCATGACATTAAATTCTGCTAATTCCCACAAGCATTTTCAATCATTTTCACACCACTGTTGCTGTCTCTACAGCTTGCACTTATTCACACTAATTCCCAGCTTCAGGTCCCTCTCAATGTTCCAAGCAGCCTGCTGTCATTCTTCACACCACCGAGCACCACTCTTTCCCTGCCGAGGCCTGCAGCATTGAACAGCACAGCTTTCATTCCTGCATGTCAGAGGGGACTACAATAGAGGCGCTGGGGTGGTAATGGAACCAGAGACACCAGCTCTCTCTTCAAGGCTGACAAGAGCACAAATGACCAGTGCAAGACTCTCAGCTTGAGCCAACTCGGAGGAATTTCTGCAGCAAATATATTTTCTCATTGGGAATCATTGTGCAAAAAGAGGGGTTTCTATGGTCTCTGTGGTTAAAAACAAAAAAATATGCTCACATTTAGAATTTATGGTGTTGGATTACCTTGAATTATCAATAAGTTATTTTAACTTAATTTTTGATAACTATTTGAATCAACATGTATAATCTAATTGGATATGACTGCTTTGGAGGACAATGGATGAAGTGATTTGAGGTGTTCCTATATGTGGTGTAAGCACATGAAGGAGGAAAACTCTGTAGCACAGGTTCACTGAGGTGGCTTAAAAATACCATGGTTAGATAACACTCAGGCATCAAAAGAAAGCTGAGCCACTGCTTTTATGCTGCTTGATTGGGCAGATGAGCTGCACCTGTGAGGAACCACAGGTAGGGTAACTCACTCAGTCCAACAGTCAGCCTCTGAATGATCTCTGGGGGAAAAACTAAGAAACACAATCAAAACCAAACCTCCTTAAAGTGGTGAAACTCCATATATTGTCTACAACAGAACAAACCCTCCAATAAGAATCAAGAATCAGTTTATTTATATAGTGACAATTTACAAGAGGTGTCGTCTCAAGGCACTTCACAGATAAGGCACTTTCAATTAATAATTAATTATTTATCATAATTCTTTATGTTTCCTGAAACCATTCAATATTTTAACAGTTGAAGGTTTTTATTATTCCTATTATTATTGCAGAAACACAGCAATAAACACACCCTTGAGCCAGCATCCATCCAGATCCTCATTATAATAACTGGCCTTTATTTGTAATAGTGGTGCGTCTAGTAATGATTTACATGAAAACAAACAAAAAACATATTTAATGGTGTGAAAATGACATAACGATTGTTCCCATGCTATTAGATTTAGTATGTCTAAATAAAAAAATAAAAAAATAAAAACAATCTGTCAGATTTCAGCTCATGCTTTGGGGCCTGGGGATTGACGTTTGAAGAATCATGTTTCAAATTTTATCTGATGTCCAATTTCCCCTGTAATTTAATGTCTTCTTCTAGTGAAGGTTTTAGGTTGAAAACCAAAAGAACAAAAAAGAAAAGCATCAAAATGTTTAAACACATCAAGCAGTATTCCATCTGAGTGAGAAAATACAAAAAATCTCCAAACAAAAGTTATTTTAAAACCCTAAAGGTATGTAAAACCTGGCTAAATCCCATATTTGATATTTGGTTAAGTAACAGTACAGAAGGTTTGTGAAGCTACAACTCTGGCTCCTGGTCTAGACCTTGGATTGACAGCCTTAGAGAATCTATAATTTCTTTACTACCTAAACTGGTAAACTACTTTAAAAAAAACAATAAAAAAAACAACAACAACTATACTTCTTAAATCACATCTGGACTGAATTATTGTTCACAAGAAAAAAAATTATACAAATAATTAACCTGGTCCAGTTTATGTTTTAATTCTTTATTAACAGGCCATATTAGTAAATTTCTTCCTGTGGCAGATGTTACCTCATTGTTTGTGTTCATTTGCTTCATTGAAGCACTGGATTACTGGATCAGGTTTCGGCACCCTTGCTTGTCACATCGTACATGTGGTCACACTTACATGGAGTCTTTGTTGTTTGCATACCTGCTTTTCCACCCTCAAAACTCATCACACTCCATTCTGGAAGACAAACGAAATACAAGCGTCGCAAGTCAAAATGCTCACATCTCCAGTTAAAATCAACCTCTGTTACTACACTTATTCTTTCCTTCAACCATTTTCTACTGGAACGAGTACGACCAATTTGTCTTCCTCTTCATTAAAAAACACATTCCTCATCTAACAAAAAATCCGTAATAACTTATCTTCCTGCACAGTGTGGACTGAGATTAATCTTTCTCTAGCTGTTCTCATATCTGTATAAAATCTTCCTCAAAATACATTTTCACCTAACTTTTTTGTTGTGTGTCAAAGTCAAAAATCATGAGTAGATAAGCTTTGGATAAGTTATTTTAAGTTATTGCTACATTTTACTCCTTCATGTTAACAACTGTTGGTGATAGTTAACTCATTATTTACATAATGGATCTTTCTGTTCTCCTTTTTTAGACTGTTTGACATCTGGCAGGTTATAGTCAAGAGATAGATTAAACATATTCAATTGTTCTTGTTTGATTAGTTCAGAACTATCATAAAAATATGTGGTGGCTGGCAAGAACGATTACCTTAAAAGCACTTAGTCAGGTTTATGAAGAGTGACTGAGAGTAAGGTGGAGTGATTCAGGCCAACAAGGCCTGAATCACTCCACCAGAGTTTCAACTCTGGCTTCACGGATTTAAAACATGACTTCTCATAACCAACAACAGAAAAAGTTTAAAAGCATTCACAGTGGCAAAGTAAACAAGCCTTCATACTCCAAGTGCTTCTAATAATTACTAATATAAAGTGATAATATAAATCTGATTTATGAAAGTAATGATTTCGTAGAATCCAAATTTCAATGCAGCCATACGATGTTATGCTAGGAAACAACATTTTTGTAACTATATGTTTTCTCTGGGATTCATGTCTGGAGCCTTTCCTACTCTATGTGTCAGATGTTCAGTTATTCCTCTGCCTCCTTTAGAGATAATGGTACATGCATTAAATGTAGCATTTTTATAGCTTTGGAGGCGAGGGTGTCTGAATTGGAAGCTCGGCTCCGCGCTGTTGAAACAACCGCAGATAGCTGAGGCCCATTAGCTAGCGTGGAGCCAAAAAGAATAGGCTGCCCTAGTGGTCTTCTAGCAGTTCCGACGCAGCTGGGAAATCAGCCTGGCTGGGTGACTGTACGCAGAAAACATAGTCCCAGAACCCAGCCTAGGGCTCACCACCAACCTGTTAACGTTTCTAACCGATTTTCCCCACTCAGCAATACACCTACTGAGAAACAGACTCTGGTAATTGGCAGCTCCATATTCAGAAACGTTGCTTTAGAGAAACCAGCAACCATAGTCAAATGTTTGCCAGGGGCCAGAGCAGGCGACATAAAATCATACCTCAAACTGCTGGCTAAGGATAATCGTAAATACAGTAAAATTGTTATCCACGCTTGCGGTAATGACACCCGGTTACGGAAATCGGAGGTCACTAAAATTAGTGTTGCTTCGTTGAGTGAGTTTGCAAAAACAATGTCGCACTGTGTAGTTTTTTCTGGTCCCCTGCCTGATCGGATCAGTGACGATATGTTTAGTCGCATGTTTTCATTCAACTGTTGGTTATCTAGGTGGTGTCCAGAAAACGGTGTGGGTTACATTGATAATTGGAAAACCTTTTGGTGAAAACCTGGTCTGACCCGGAGAGACAGGATCCATCCCACCTTGGACGAAGCAGCTCCTCTTTCTGATGTAACCCCTCTGGTTACATATATAACTCTTTACTCCTACACCCCTTAAATATTTTCTTAAATATAATGCATTGTAGGCCTGTTCAGTGGAAAAGACAGAAGTTGTTATCTTTGGACCAGAACCTCTAAAAAAGAAATTGCTTAGTCAGCCACTTGACCTGGATAGAATCAGGTTGGCATCTGGTGACAATGTAAAGAACCTTGGTGTTATTTTTAATCAGGTAATGTCTTTCAAGTCTCATATTAAACAGGTCTGCAAGATTTCTTTCTTTCATTTTAGGAATATAGCAAATATTAGAAATATTCTCTCTAGGAGAGATGCTGAAAAGCTAGTCCATGCATTTGTTACTTCAAGGCTGGACTATTGTAACCCTTTATTAGCAGGAAGTTCACAAAATGTAATTAAAAGTCTACAGTTGGTCCAAAATGCTGCAGCAAGAGTTCTGATGAAGCTTAAAAAGAGAGATCATATCTCCCCAATTTTAGCTTCCCTTCATTGGCTCCCTGTCAAACTTAGAATAGATTTTAAGATTCTTCTTTTGACATATAAAGCCTTCACTAATAAAGCTCCATCGTATATTAGAGATCTGATTACTCCTTATGTCCCTAACAGAGCACTTCACTCTCAGACTGCAGGTTTACTGGTGGTTCCTAGAATCTCTAAAAGCACAATGGGAGGCAGATCTTTCAGTTATCAGGCTCCTCTCCTGTGGAACCAGCTTCCAGCTTTAGTCCGTGAGGCAGACACCCTGTCTAGTTTCAAATCTAGGCTTAAAACCT
>JAVLVB010000661.1:259722-292438 GCA_032876305.1 Orestias chungarensis
GTGCTATGATGAGCTCTGAAACCTGACTGAAATTCTTCAAATAGGTCATTATTCATCAAATGCTCTCTCAGTTGATTAGTAACAATTTTTTCAAGGATTTTAGATAAAAAAGGAAGATTAGATATGGGTCTGTAATTTATTAAGTTTTCTTGATCAAGAGAAGGTTTCTTAAGTAGGGGTTTTATTACAGCTACCTTAAATGCCTCTGGTACATAACCATTCACTAATGACAGATTAATCATTTCCAAAATGGGGGTAATAATAATAGGAAATACTTCTTTAAACAATTTTGTCGGGATTGGATCCAACATACAAGTTGAAGGCTTAGATGAAGAAAGTATTTTTGAAAGCTCAGAAGGCTCAACTGGAGCAAAACACTTCAAACAGACATCAGGCTCCAGAGCCACATTCAGTACCTCATTGCTTACTGAGGTAGTAGTTATGTTCGGTAGGAGGCAATCAATTTTAGTTTTAATAGATTCAATTTTATCAATAAAGAATTCCATAAAGTCATTACTGCTAAGAGTTGGAGGATTGGGTGACATAACAGAGTTTTCATTTCTCGTAAGTTTAGTAACTGTATTAAAAAGAAACCTAGGATTGTTCTTATTCTCCTCTATTAGTAAAGTAAAATATGCAGATCTAGCTTGGCGCAGGGTCCTTTTATACAGGACATATTGGTGTTAATGTGTTTTTTTTCTCTGATTTTGTAGAGAGTCAGTACAAGATTTGTTGCTTTGTCTCCAGATTCGTGTTGCTATTATTTACCCCAAATAATCGAAACTTCCTCCCATCACAGCATAACTCCACAGGACCAAAACTAAAGCAAGTCGGTAATTGCCTCTCATACTGTTCCACTAATATTGGTTACCACATGCTTAGTTGTTTCACTATGATCCATCCAGTAAAGACAAATTAATATCTATAATAAAGTTATTTAGGCTTTACATTTACAATTATAAAATGATAATAATATGATCATGGCTAAGGAAAAGACATATATTCAAATTAGGAAATGCAAACGCATTTCTGAATATGAAGTTCTTTAAGACTAGCTGGTATGATGATCTGAAGCCAGTTTATTGAACCATAATGGTGAACATTGGCTCATTTCTGGCATTTGCTACCAGCGAACTCCCTGTGAAAAAAAGTCTCCCTATGTTCAAGTTCAAATAATTCTGTTGTTAAGGATAATTTGTAGTTTTATTTGGAGGCTTCTTTATGGAGTTTCTTCAGATCTGTTTCAAGAGTACCTGTCCTGATTTCTGGTAAAAATTAAAAGTTTTTTTTTTTATTGTGTCCATTTTTTCTACTCATCGGCATCTGAGGGACATAAACTTTAAAAGGGGTCAGTCTGATTCCCGTTTTCACTACTATCACATGTCAAAGTGAAAGTGAATTTATTAAATTATAAACTGAACTGGGTGAGGTAACGGGTCTGGTCCAGGGAGAAGCGGGGCTCACGGAGCGGTCGGCTTACTATGAAAAAACACAGCGAGGAGGTGGTGAGTTCAATGCCGTCGGAGACGGCATTGCCGACAAATATTGGAAAGATCTTACTTGTGGAAGTGGGGTGCGAAGCCTGGGGGGTTTGCTGATGGTGTTCGAGGTCCTTGAAGATCAAGTGCGATGGAGGGCGGACAAATAGGTTAAGGTAGACAGGAGTTAGAGAAGCGGCACGACGGCCAGGCGGAGAATCAAGCCGGAACTTGCAAGCAGACGGAGGTGATGCGTTCACGGCCAGTCAGAGAATCCAGGCGGACCTTGTAAACTGACGAAGGTGGTGAGTTCGGGAACTCGGGCAACCAGTGGGTTTGTTCCACAGCGTCACGAGGAAGGTTTTATCCAGAAAAAACAGGTAGATCGCCACAAGAAGGATCCAGGGGTCTCCAGGTAAAACCGTTACTGGCTAACACTCAGGCGTCCAAGTACTGGCCGTCAGCTCCTCTTGTACTCACTGCCTGATGAACTGATAGGACTCAGGTGTGCAGGACGACAGCACACAACTCCGGGAAAGGTGAGTCTGACGCTATCTGGTGGATGAGTGGTGATTGGCGACAGCAAAGAACAAACAGCAAAGGACCCCGGAACACAACAATACCCCCTCCTCAACAGTCGCCATCTGGCGGCCTAGACGAACAGGAGGGTTGCGAGGAGCGGTGATCCGAGATGAGGGAAGGATCTAAAATAAAGGAACCAGGGACCCAGGAGCGACCTTCCGGACCGTAGCCCTCCCAATCGACTAGGTACTGCCAGCCACGACCCCACAGACGGGGGTCCACGATCCGGTGGACAGAGTAGGCCGGATGGCCATCAACATCACGGGCGGGAGTAGGTGGCTCCGGAAGAGGGCACAGCGTACTGGTCAGGACGGGTTTAATCCGAGATACATGGAAGGTGGGATGAATGCGAAGGGAGGCTGGAAGGCGGAGACGGACAGCAGAGGGATTGATAATAGCTTCGATTAAGGACCGATAAAGCGGGGAGAAAGCTTCTTGTATATGGATTTCAGGGGAATGTCACAGGACGACAACCAAACCTTCTGGCCAGGAGTGTAGGTGGGAGCTGGGATCCGTTTTCGATCAGCCTGACGCTTGTTTAGCTCGGCTGTACTGTTGAGGTTGCGAATGGTGGTTCTCCAAACGTTCTGGCAACGGCGGATGTGGTGGCGATCCGAGGTCACAGAGATGTTGGCCTCTTCGGACGGGAGTAGTGGGGGTTGATAACCTAAGGTAGCCTCGAATGGAGACAGGCCAGTGGCGGCAGAAATGTGGCTATTATGGGCATACTCGACCCAAGGAAGGAAATGACACCAATCAGATGGGCTTTGAGGAGGTAAAACAGCGGAGTGTAGTTTCAAGATGTTGGTTTCGTCTCTCGGTTTGGCCATTAGTCTGAGGATGAAAACCAGAAGTCAGTGAAACCTTCAAAACCTTCAAAACAGAAACATTTCCAAACCTGAGATAGAAATTGGGGTCCCCTGTCGGACAGGATCTCCAACGGGATTCCATGAAGGCGAAACACATGTTTGATCAGTAGTTGGGGCGGTCTGAAAGGCTGAGGGCAATTTACAGAGAGGAACGAAG
This sequence comes from Orestias chungarensis, assembly GCA_032876305.1. Lineage (NCBI taxonomy): Eukaryota > Metazoa > Chordata > Actinopteri > Cyprinodontiformes > Cyprinodontidae > Orestias > Orestias chungarensis. Next base: position 262,809 of record JAVLVB010000661.1, read on the forward strand.
TGACAGGCTTTAGAAAAATGATCTACAATGGTGAAAATGGTGGTCATGCCTTTGGATGGTGGTAATCCGGTGACAAAATCAACGGAAATGTGGGACCATGGGCGTTTGGGGTATGGGAAGAGGCTGAAGGAGACCGGACGGGGGTTGATGGGATGATTTATTTCTTGGACAGATCGTGCAGGCTAGGACGTACTCCTTTACGTCCTTGTGAACAGAGGGCCACCAGAATTTACGGTTAACAAGAGCAATGGTTCGACTGATACCTGGATGACCTGAGAACTTGGAAGCGTGGATCCACTGCAGGAAACGGGCTCGGACGGAGGTAGGTATGTAGATCCTGTTAGCTGGGCACGAGTCAGGGGGTTGTTTGGACAGTTGAACATGCTTAATTAGATCCTCTATCTCCCAGGTAACTGCGGCCACAGTATAGCTTGGGGGAAGGATAGGTGAATGTAGACGGGACAGGGCATCTGGCTTTATGTTACGGGACCCTGGACGGTAGGAAATGGAGAGGTTAAATCTGGAGAAAAACAATGACCAACGTGACTGACAAGGGTTAAGCCTCTTTGCTTATTGTAGGTACGACAGGTTTTTAATGGTCGGTACAGACTAGTACCGGATGTTCAGCTCCCTCCAGCCAGTGCCGCCACCCCTCCAGAGCCAACTTAATGGCCAATAGTTTATGATCTCCCACATCATAGTTACGCTCCGGAGTTGATAATCTGCGAGAAAAAAAGGCACAAGGGTGAGTTTTATTGTCATGGGAGGAGATCTGGGACAGCACGGCTCCCACTCCAGTATCCGACGCGTCGACTTCGACGATGAACTGTTTAGATGGGTCAGGTTTGATGAGTACAGGGGCGTTGGCGAAGAGGTTCTTGAGTCGAGTGAAAGCGGTTTCAGCCTCCAGGGTCCAACTGAAAGAGATCTTAGTAGAGGTGAGGGCGGTTAATGGCAGGGCGGTTTGGCTATAATTACGGATGAACCCACGGTAAAAGTTGGCAAATCCGAGGACATGCTGTAGTTGTTTGCGGGTCTCAGGGATCGGCCACTCCAGTACCGCTCGGATCTTCTCCTCCCTGGGCCTTATTTGTCCACCCCCTAGTGTGAATCAGAGGAATGAAACAGATGGTTGATGAAACTCACATTTCTCTGCTTTGACATATAATTTATTGTCTAGGAGACATTTTAGGACCAGACGGACATGATGTTTGTGTTCCTCAAGAGTCGTGGAGTAGATCAGAATATCATCGAGGTATACAAATGTTTAGGAAATCCCTCAAAACATCGTTGACGAGGGCCTGAAAAAAGGCAGGAGCATTTGATAACCCAAAAGGCATCACTAGGTACTCATAGTGGCCGATGGGGGTCTTAAATGCTGTCTTCCATTCATCGCCTTTGCGAATGCGGAGTAGATGATATGCATTTCTCAAATCAAGCTTGGAAAAAATAGTGGCACCGTGAACTGGTTCGAAGGCTGAAGATAACAAAGGCAGGGGGTACTTATTTTTAACTGTAATGTTATTTAGCCCACGGTAATCAATACAGGGTCTTAGTGAACCATCCTTCTTACCCATGAAAAAGAAACCCGCCCCCAGGGGAGAAGAGGATGGGCGGATTATGCCGGCAGCCAGAGAGTCCTTGATGTATTTTTCCATAGTCTCCCGCTGTGGTCGGCGAGATGTTGTAAAGACGGCTAGTGGGTAAATGTGCACCGGGTAGAAGATCTATGGAACAATCATACCAACAATGAGGAGGTAATGAGAGTGCCATGGACTTACTGAACACTGAAGCGAGGTCGTGATAATCAAGGGGAATGGTTGACAGATCTGGCGGATCTGCTTCCTGCGGTTCACCCGGTGACGGAGCTGAGTGGAGACAAGATGCATGACAGAAGGAGGACCAGGATTCGACATGCCTTTCTGACTGGTTGATTCGGGGGTTGTGCTGTTGGAGCCATTTGAAGCCTAGAATGATTGGTGAATTGGACGTGGGGAAAAGCAAAAAAGAGGTGAGTTTGCTGTGGTTTCCGGAAATGAATAAATGTAGCGGTTTAGTCTGAAGAGTTATTTGGGGAAGGGATCTTCCATCACTGGCCGTAACTCGTAGAGGGACAGTTAGGGGTTCGGTGTCGATAGACATTTGTTTGACTAGCGAGCTGTCAATGAGATTCTGTTCACAGCCTGAATCAATTAGAGCGGACAACGATAATGTCTGGTTTGTGAACACTAACGTAGCAGGTAATGATAGGCAAGGGGAGTCGTTACTTTGTAGGTTGTCCGCCAGCCTCCTTGCCTCTACTGGCGAACCGAGAGGTTTAAACGGACGATGAACTTTCCAGAGGATCCACAGTACAGACAAAGATGGGCTGAGATTCGCCTTTGTCGCTCCTCTGGGGAGAGGCGAGTCCGACCCACCTGCAAGGGTTCGGGTCCTGAGGAGTAGTAGGAGAAGGAGAGACCACAGGACTAGATGTAACACCTCCCAGGTTCATTAACGGCGGGTCTCTCCGGTTTCTATCCCTGGTACGAGACCGGATTCGGTTATCCAGGCGAATGGTCAGATTTATTAGTTCTTCTAACGTCTGTGGTTCGTCTAAGGTAGCGAGTTCCTCTTTATGAGACTCGTTCGAAGCATTAAAATAAGCGCTCTTTAATGCAGCTGCATTCCATTCGGTAGCTGCAGCTCTTATTCTAAAATCGACACCAAAGTCTGCTATAGTACGCTGGCCCTGTTTGATTTTCCATAATTCGTGTGAATTAAATGATTTATCTGAGTCATGACTGAATACTTGTCGGAACTCCCTCAGAAAATCATCAAACGAGCTACCATAATCAGCGGGTAAAGGAAACGGGCCTCAGCCCACTCTAAAGCCCGCCCAGACAACAGGGACAAGATATAAGCGATCTTAGTGCTGTCGTGCGAAAAATCTTGCGGAGAGTGATTGAATATTATAGAACATTGTAACAGAAAACCCTTACATTTGCTCAGGTCACCAGAAAATCTTTCAGGAGTTGGAGGCCGGATTTCCAAAAACGTGGGTCGGACTAACTGGATAGGATCTGGAACTGATGTAGGATCTGGGGATGGGGTCTGAGGGACAGAACTGTGAAGAAAGTTAGCAAGTTCGTCTAGCCGTCGGTTGGTTTCAGCTTGGTGTGTGCCTAGTTCTCTTAAGGCTATGTTGTGTTGTTCAGATAATGTTCTCCTGATCACGTCTGCTGGGCTTGTTTGTTGGCCTGAGTGTTCTGTCATGATGGGATTATTTTACAAACCCACATGCAGAACACAACACAGGAGAGAAAGTTTCAGTGAAAGTGAATTTATTAAATTAAAAACTGAACTGAGTGAGGTAACGGGTCTGGTCCAGAGAGAAGTGGGGCTCACGGAGCGGTCGGCTTACTATGAAAAAACACAGCGAGGAGGTGGTGAGTTCAATGCCATCGGAGACCACACAACTCCAGCAAAGGTGAGTCTGACGCTGTCTGGTGGATGAATGGTGAGTGGCGACAGCAAAGAACAAACAGCAAAGGACCCCGGAACACAACAGGTTAATGTTTCACATTGAATGGCCTGAATAAATTTGTCCTGTTTTACACAGTAACTTGCTCACAAAACATTAGTATGCGCAACGGTCTTCCTTGCTGCACGCAAATAGATTCTCTCCTTTTTCAGGGATCATACAATATTTAAATTCACTGATAAGGTCTGTGAAGTTTCTCTTCAAACCACCCCCCCATGACTGCCACCAAGGCACCATAGCAATGACCTTTCCTATGCTAAATGACTATCATTTATTTTCCCACATAGTCCCTACAAGAAAAAATGACTTTCCAACGAATTTGAAAATGCTACGCTTCCTTTGTTGCAACTGTATCTGCTGGAACTTCAGCTTTGGCAAAGGAGGTAACCTGTTTTATTGCTTTAATGAAATCAGGCAAGACCTAATTTTCTTTCCTCTGTAATTTGATCTATCATCATGATATTTTGCCACCTGTCTCAGTTCCACAGCCCCTCGGTGTTATTTTGTGCAGCACATGTTAAAGATTAAAAAAACATCAGTGTCTGAAATGGTGCCGACAGCTGCCTAATATTATATTTGCTGTGGGTAATAGGTAATAAATCAAGCGAGGTAGCTACCAGACCTGTGGTTGAAGTCTGTGAGCTTCTAAAAATGGTCTGAAATTAGTGTTTAGTGGTGTGTAATCAGAGGGTTTTTGGGAGGACATGATGAATAATTCACATGATTCCTCCTTCCCCTTTTTTGTCTCCACTGCCATGGACACAGGCACACAACTTCTCCAAGAGTTTAACTAAAACCGTGCAACTTAGGGTCTGCTGAATACATTTTTTTAATCAAATTTGATTTATATGGTGTGTAATTGCTATGTTTTCAAGTTGCAGCCAAAGTAAAAGGATCCCCTTTAAAAACCCTAATACCTTAGTGCCAAATCTTTGCTAACTCTGAAAGGATCAAACAGTTTAACCAGGGCAGGAGGAGGGCTAATAGAGACCTAAAACCAATCACAATCTTATGAGCTTTTTAGCTCCTCTTAGATGAAATTTCTTCACATCGCTAAGCTCTTTGATCAAGTGAGATTTAATACTTTTCAGGACTTTTTTATTGCTGCCTTGAATGAAAGTATCAATCTAAATTTTTTTATAAATATAGGGAAATGTTGGGGGATCCTCCTGTACTACAATCAAGTTTGAAACACATAAAACAAATGTTAGTTTAGCTTTTTCCTTTGGATCTAACATGATAACGCAATAAGTAACAGGATTTTGTTAAACAAAAATCAGCTCCAAAATTGCAGACATAGGATGTGAACCACAGTTTTAAATTTTGCAGTGTGCATCTAACACATTGATAGTTTGGTTCCTTTTGGCATAAAGATGGGCTGTTAACAGAAAAGGTCAGTGGGAAGATTGTTTTATTCACCATCACGGCCCCAGGTTGTAGGTGTGTTGGGATTGCATGGACTGACAATCAGGTGGGAAGGTAGCTAAGTGGCTTCTGCAGGCTGAATACAGAGCTCTGTAAGGTTGTGGGGGGTTTGATATGAGAAGCGAGAACTGAGAGTAGGAGGAGAGCAGCGAAGGACAATTAATTTGGGTCGAGTTGAGGTGTATTCTCGATGAGTTGTTATTACTGATGGGAGACTTTGGGAGGATGTCAGAGAGTCAAGAGATGATGAACTAAAAAATAAGCCAAACAGGGTTGAGGTGGAGGTGGTGTAAAATTTGCATTAATTCTCCTGCATATTTAGTATTTTTACATACTGGTTTGTATTTGTTACAAAAGTATTGATAATCCAATCTAAAAAACAGTGTAAAATATATATTAGCATGAATAGCAGATGTGCTTCTATGATTTTACGACTGAACAAAAAACATTAGGTGAACAATATCTGGTTAGAATAATAAAGAATGAGAAATTAACTACTAGATGTTCATGCTGGGATTTTCTGGACATGTTGGTTGATGTCTCTAATATTTCAGTGTCTCCAGTCTCTCCAGTGTTGTTAGTGAAACACTTTGAAATGCACTTTTTTTGAATGGGAAATTACTACTTCTGCATTTATTATGATTATTATTATTATTTTTGGAATGTGAATTGTAATTATTAAACATGGGCAGGGAAAAAATAAAAATAAAAACAGAGGTTTAAAAACCCTGAGCCTCAGAGCACTTGAACAGATTATTTGAAAGATTTAGAAGACCTCTAATCATATTTTTATAGAAAGGGTTGTGGGAAATGTCTTTAATATTAACTACAATAGCTTTTTTTCTTTTTTTTCTTTATCATAATAACTTAATTGGATTTTTCTTCAAATTTCAGCATTTTGTCAACCAGACAGATTTTATATAAGCATATTTTTGGTGTGTTGCCATACTAAAGGTGAAGGTGAAGGGTAGTCATAGCAAGCCTCCTGGCAATCCTTTGAGACTGGCTGTGTATTGTCCATTCCTGATTGTCTGCAAGGAAAAATGTCGGCAATATCATCCTGAAAACCTCGACTGTAAATCTGTAAAAGACTGTGAACTGTTCCCAATTGCTGCCAGCGAGATCTTCCTTTTGGTCTTGTTGACTTGGTCCACTTTACTGTCTGTCTCTCTCTAAGAGGATCAATAGTATCATCAAGTTTATTAGTATAGTACATTTTATCAACAAAGCAGTTGTTAATACTTTACTTTAAAAAGAACATATTGCAGGGACAATGTAAAGAAAAGTAATAAAAACTTCCAGTCCAGACAAAGCTAATGATGTTCCATTTATAATCAATGAATGGCAACTTTGAACAAGTTTGCTCATGTGTGACAACATTCAAACAAATCTGGTCAAAACTTACATTTGGAGAAAAATCTTCTGTTTTTAACACTTTAAAATTAGAAAAACAACGATTAAACAAAGAATCTAGATTGTATAGAGATATTTTAAACTAGCTATTTTTTTTGCATACCTTAACCATTTTAGGAAGAGTAATTATCCAAACATTTGTTTAAGTTAAATATAAGTTTATTGTTATTAAATCTTGTTATTAAAGGTCTTCCTACCTACTACTAAATCATGTAATTTATGTGATTAGTTTTTTTTTTTTTCTCGTCATTGTTTTTTTCTTTTCTAAAACTGCAAAGAAAGTTGCAAATCAAACATTATTCATTGCTGCTAATTATGTTCCACACAGTCTTGAAAGGAGCTATAATTAGCCTAACTAAACGATGACGCTTGTGTGGGAGGAATATGCAGATAATCCTCAAAAACAGAATTTAAAAGAACGTCTTGTACATCTAGTTGATAGGCACACATGTTTAGCAGTTAATAAAGTAGCTATCAAGGCTCATAGTATTCTTGTTTCATTCAAATTTAAATAAAAAGAAATTCATCTATAGCAGTGATGAAAAAAATACTGCATTATAAATACTGTTCCTTTACAAATATTGAAACCAGAAACCGGAAATTATGTGTGGGCAGCTACAGGCTTGAGATATCACACTGTTAGCAAACCCTCATTTCATCTTCTTTCTTTGTGATTTCATGTTCTTGTTGAGGTTTTTAGGAGTTTTATTCCAAAGCCTGTGTAGGATAATGTATGGATTCTAAAACACAAGATTTGTTTGGATTACTCAGTAATTTGCCATCATTACATAAAACTCATCCTTACTTGAATAAACATAAAATCGGAGGCTGATCATTTTGTCATCAGGCTGCTTTCCTCTGGATCCAGTTTACAGCTTTAGTTCATGAGGAAGCAACAAAAAATATTACCCCGCTACTCTCTAAGTTAAGCTTTATCTCCAAGTATTTGCTCATAGGAACATTTTTATCTCTCACCTGGTTCTTAGTTTTTATAAAGAGAAAGAGTCCCCATTTTAAACCAAACGAGAATTAAATGTTCCTAAAGATTTAGGTAGATTATTGCAAGGAGGTGTTCCAACCTCCAAGAATAAACAATCAAATTAGAAAACCAATCAACAATGGTACAAGTGGCATGTTTTCATTACTTTAATGCTAATAGAGGATTTTTTTTTATTGTTCATTCAGAAGACTTTGAATGAGGAGCAAGAAATTTAAGGAGAGTTTCAAAACTTTTCATAGTTTCATCACAGTATTCAGATCAAGGCAAATTCAAAGGGATTTATACAAATTATATTAAAGTTAAATCTGGCAGAGATGTGAGTACTTATGAACTTGACTTTATGTGTATCTAATTAAATAAATGGACACTCCACTAACCTGATCCAGTGTAATTGTGCCCACGTGTTTACAGTAGTTATGTGAATAAACAAGCAGTCAAACATTAAGTTTGAACTGCCTCAGGCTCACCTTTTCCTCAAAGTACTTGAGCATTAATTTTAGTTGGTGTACAACATAAGTTAATGAGGGTTAAAGTTGGACACATAAAACATCATTACTTTTTAAATCTGTTTTCTGTGTCTCATTTAGAAAACTCTCCCACACATTTCCTTAAGTTCTCTCTGGTCTGTAATTAGCCATGATTTTTAATCACACATGAGGCGAGTAACCCATACACATACAGACTTAAACCTATTTGCATAGCCATAAGGTAATATGTTTGATTTTGCTCTATCTCTCAAGAAATTTATGTTGATTGGTATCATTGAAAGAAATGTGCTTGGACCCATGCCTGTGACTGTTTCATATATCTGGATTTGTTTGCTGCTATGCTTTTTGTCTTTTTTAAACACATATGATGCTTTAGTTTTAAATGGAAGCAAGATTGAACATGAGGGAAAAAAATGCAGCTTCATGTTTTCTGTTCCTTTGAGTTTTATTTCTGATTATTGTTGAGACAAATTAATCAAAACTATGACTTAAACATTGTATTTAATTCAGGTTATTAAAGATTTTATCACATGCCATGTTTATACGGTCGAAATATTTTTGTGAGGATTTAAAAGAGAAAGAAACATTTAAATAATACACAAAATAAAAGTTCAAACTGATTTATTGTCTGAATAAAGAATGATTTCAGTAAGATCTGCTGTGCATTTGGAGGTTGCTTTCTCTTCTAAAGTTCACCTAAAGGATTTAGCTTTACAAATGCTGGCAGCCCTAGGAACAAAAAAAGCTAAAAGTTCAGCTCCAGCAACAGGCAAGTCAGGATTAAGAGCCTATTGTGTCTTCTTAAATTATCTTGTAAGAACAGTCTTCATTATATTTAAAATATTATACATAATTCACAATAATTCAGCATGCATCTCTGAAGCATGAAAAAAAGATTAGGATTGGATGAAGTAACAATCTCTCATACTTTAGTATCCAATGAGCTGTCATTACCATAACATGAAAAATGAAGGAGAACAAAATAATTTCTTCTGACAGTGCTAAATTTAATTGATATTGCATTAGTATGCCCAAAGTACAGTAGGCAACACATAATTGAGATTAATAGCAAAAACAACAACAACAACAACAACAAGACAGAAAAATGTATTTGAGGAACCTTTCATTGTATTTGTTATAGAAAAGGTTCACATATACACAAAATTCAGACTGGGGAGATTCATAATCAAGATTTTTGGATGTAGTCCTGCTGCAAGATACACAGCTTTAAAAACTGTGTAAAATAAACAATGTGTTTTAAATAACGCAGAATTAGAAATATTCTCTCTAGGGCAGATGCTGAAAAACTAGTCCATGCATTTGTTACTTCAAGGCTGGACTATTGTAACTCTTTATTAGCAGGAAGTTCACAAAATGCAATTAAAAGTCTACAGCTGGTTCCTGTGGAACCAGCTTCCAGCTTTAGTCCGTGAGGCAGACACCCTGTCTAGTTTCAAATCTAGGCTTAAAACCTTCCTGTTTGATAAAGTTTATAGTTAGGAAGAGGTAGAGAAGACAGCCTAATCCGGTTGGGGAGGAACTCAGTCTTGACAGACGGTTCTTCTTTGCTCTAACTTCTTCATGTCTCACTCTATAGTGTTAAGTTATTTAAGTTTTTCTATAGTTATGCTGCTATAGGTTTAGACTGCTGGAGGACAATCTGACCACTTCTCTCTCTGCTACTTTCTTCCTTTGTCCAATCTACTTAGTTACCGTTATTTCAACCTTGTTAACCTTTTGTTTTCTCTTAGTGTTCTTCTCTCTGCATCTTGCTTAATGTTTTTCTTTTATGTCAAACAAGTCAACGGTGTGTTTTAAATATCTTGATGTAGCTTAAATCAACTTTACTGATCAATGCAATCAAGAGTCTGTTTGTCTGTTTATTTATATAGCGCCAATTTACAACAGATGTCGTCTCAAAGCACTTTACAAAATAATCAGTTCAAATCATAAATACATCATAAACAAATCAGTTTGAAAAAGTTTCTAATCTAAGGATCCCCAGCAGATTCATGGAGTCATTGACTTGCAGCATTCACTCCTCTGGAATCAGCAGACTAAAACAATGGCTTGTGTTGTTGTTGACTTTACAGCAATCCCTCATACTGAGCATGCATGTAGCGACAGTGGAGAGGAAAAACTCCCTTTTAACAGGAAGAAAACTCCAGCAGAACCTGGATCAGTACAAGCAGCCATCTGCCACGACCGACTGGAGGTTTGAAGAGACAGAAAACTAAAATATATGCACAGGATACTGAAAAAATGGAGTTTATAGCAGCAGTTGTAGAACGTCACTGGAAGCATCTCAGCCCATGTTCTCCTCCAAGAAGCTGTCTCAGCTAACAGAACCAGACCAGGTGTGGCTACTATGGAGAGAAGAACACTAAGAGAAAACAAAAGGTTTACAAGGTTGAAATAACGGTAACTAAGTAGATTGGACAAAGGAAGAAAGTAGCAGAGAGAGAAGTGGTCAGATTGTCCTCCAGCAGTCTAAGCTTAATTGTCTCTGGAAGTTCAGGTCAGAGTCCATTACTAAACCTGGATTCTGGGCCTGATCTGTAGTTTCTGGCTCTATTCTCTTTAAATACGAAAATATTAATTTCCTTTTTGTAATTATTAGGCTAAAGAAATGTATGGCACATCCATGGATTAACTTGTTATATGCACCCCTGTAGTATTTGAAAAGCTTTGTGTTAACCTCGTGACATTTTAACATAAAGTTGTAAATCATCTGCATAGTTATGGTAATTAATCTTATTACTTGTTGTGATCTGAGCTCGGGGGAGCATATAGATTCTAATGTTGGTTGCTGAAAGTACTGTTCTGTAGGTAAAACTTGAACCAGTCCAACACAGCTCTCTAGTAGCTTGAATAATCTTTAACTACAAAACAAGTAAAAGTATAAAGGTCCTTCATTGACATGTTCCTCTACTGAGCTTTACATCAGCATGCACTTGCAGAAAGTACAAACCGGATTCCAAAAAAGTTCGGACACTAAACAAATTGTGAATAAAAACTGATTGCAATGATGTGGATGTGCCAACATCTAATATTTTATTCAAAATAGAACACAAATCACAGATCAAAAGTTTAAACTGAGAGAATGTTTCATTTTAAGGGAAAAATATGTTGTTTCAAACTTTCATGGCGTCAACAAATCCCAAAAAAGTTGGGACAAGGCCATTTTTTACCAATGTGTGGCATCCCCCCCTTCTTCTTACAACATTCAACAGACATCTTGGGACAGAGGAGACCAGTTTCTCAAGTTTAGAAATAGGAATGTTCTCCCATTCATGTCTAATACAGGCCTCTAACTGTTCAATCGTCTTGGGCCTTCTTTGTCAAACCTTCCTCTTTATGATGCGCCAAATGTTCTCTATAGGTGAAAGATCTGGACTGCAGGCTGACCATCTCAGTACCAGGATCCTTCTCCTACGTAGCCATGATGTTGTGATTGCTGCAGAATGTGGTCTGGCATTATCTTGTTGAGAAATGCAGAGATGAGGTCTTGATGGGAGCATATGTTGTTCTAGAACCTGATCATAGTTCTCTGCATTAATGGAGCCTTTCCAGACATGCAAGCTGCCCATGCCACAAGCACTCATGCAACCCCATACCATCAGTGATGCAGACTTCTGAACGGAGCATTGATAACAACTTGGGTTATGCTTGTCCTCTCTGGTCCGGATGACATGGTATCCCAGTGTTCCGTAAAGAACTTCAAATCGTGACTCATCTGACCACAGAACAGTCTCCATTTTGCCACACTCCATTTTAAAAGACCCCTAGTCCAGTGCCAACGTCTGAGCTGGCTTAGAAATGGCTTCCTCTTTGCACTGTAGAGTTTCAGCTGGCAACGCCGGATGGCCATTTTACGCTGGGTAACACCATTCTGGTATTGCTGCACTATCTTTCTGCGCAACAATGGTGGAATTGGTGATCCTCTTACTATCTTGGCTTCAGAGAGACACTGACACTCTGAGAAGCTCTTTTTATACCCAATCATGTTGTCAATTGACCTAATTAGTAATAATTGGTCCTCCAGCTGTTTGTTATATGCTCAATTTCCTTTTTCCAGCCACTTATTGCTACTTGTACCAACTTTTTGGGGATTTGTTGACACTGTGAAATTTTGATTCAACATATTTTTCCTTTAAATTGTTTCATTTACTCAGATTAAACTTTTGATTTGTCATCTATGTTCTATTACGAATAAAATATTGACATTTGCCATGTCCACATCACTGCATTCAGTTTTTATTCACAATTTTTTTAGTGTCCCAACTTTTTTGGAATCCAGTTTGTAATATTGAATCCCGTTTTCTATAAAACACTCATAAATACCCCCACATAATTTGACTCAGTGGTTGACTTCTGATGAATAAATCTGTTCAGCTCTTAAAAGTTATCAACATATGTGTATTAAACAGCACATTTACTGATATGTGGTGCACAATAGATAAATGACACATGAGGCTTCTGTTAGCATTATCATCAAAGTTTGCCTTTGAAGCTAAGCTATGACAATAATGCAACAACCGGCTAGAGACCTTAACCCCTAAACTGACACAAAGTAAGGATAGAAAGATAAAATATAATTCCGGGATGCATATTTTCTCTTGTTCTACTTAATTAGTGCTTAATTTCCCTATAACTTGTTTTTAACCTCTCTACATCAGTTTTACCCATAATCCAATAAATGCTACAGCTGATATGCTTTTGGCTTTGGTGTACTCTCTAATTAACTAATTTGACTCAAGGTTTTTGATAGTGTAATGAGTTTAGCCTAATTAAGTAATAAACTCTTGTTTTTATTTTTTAAGAAAACTCTTAGTGACTTTTTTTCAAGATGCACTCTACATGCAAAATATGTCTCCTGAGAACTGGACAGACTAATTAATTAGTTACAATTTTTCGGTACATAGGAGCAACAGCTGGTAATGTGAGAAGTTTGTCTTTCTATATTTGTAAAAATTTAAATAAGCAAAATTAGGGAGATTTGAACGATACAATTATTTATGTATTGTAACAAACAAGATATAGCTGTTTCCTCCAAGGCAGAGTCCATTAATGACTGAAGGTCTAACTTTTGTGCTTTTTGCTTTCTGTACAGCCTAAAAGCATTCAAACAGCAAACTGTCAAACAACCTTAGACTGAACATTGATTACTGAGAAAATCATTTAACACAGAAAACACTTCTTTCATTTTCCCCATATATTCTTTAGTAAATGTTATCTATCAAGAGCCTTTCACAGACACACACTCACAGAGCACTGTACAACATATATAATGTTTAACGTTACGCATAGTATTAAAGAAAAATAACACTTTAAAACAAGCTGAAATGTGAGGATGTAGGTCAAATATCTCTTGTAAATCAACCTCTTCCTATAATTATAAATGGATAATTTTAGCCTTTTCAAATGCTGTGATTTCTGAAGTAACATAACTATTAAGGTTGATTTAAATAAGAAAAAGATTTTGTATTATTCAAACGCTTTGAGGACCTAAAATATTGTTTTCTATATAAAATTCAATGAAACACTACTCGCTCTTGGCTTTATTGCATTATTTTTAACAGTTGTTTGTACAACATTCCACAGACTGATCCATGTACTCCGTCTGACATAATGCAAATTGTAACTGAAAGTAGATCATTGTTCAGGCTACTGAACGACAACACTGTCTTCAAAAGTAAATGTAACAGCTATCAATTAGTTTGAATAAAAGATTTAATTTCAAAAATTAGAAGTAATAAACAATCATCATAAGTAAATATGCTCCAGATTGCTTAATAGCGGTGGCCAGTTTGGAATCTAAAAGAACAAATGCGGGGATTACACAATTTCCCCATGTATATATTAATCCATTAATCCCAAATCCTTTTGTATGATTTACCTAAACTCTAAAAAGATCAAACATAATGAAGCCTGATGAAAAATTAGATGGGCGGATCACTAATGTGGGGGAGTAGCATCCTATGAATGAGGAAAATAGATTAAATTGTGGTTCCTTTTAAGGACGCCAGTGCTAATTCAGGCTAATTAATGAATGTGTTAACATCAGTTTACATCCGAAGGGTGGAGGGATGAGTGTAAACAATGAATCACAGATCTGTATGGCTGTGACTGACAACCATGATCTGCTACCAGGCTAAAGTTCAGGGAGGAACAGAGATGCACAAACTTGCCTGAAATGAAATCCTTCCCAAAGTAAAACCACTAATGAGAGCAGCTTTACACAGATTAATATTTGTTAAATGTGTAACTACATGTATTAAACATAAATTAAACACTTGTCACAAACATGACCCCCCCCCCCTTTTTTTTTCCTTATATAGTTGCAATTCACAGCATCTCAATCTGATCATACACGTATTCTTCTTGTTCCTTGTTATCCAACAGTGCATAAAGTTCAAATTTTAGTTCAAATTATTCAAATTTTCAATCAAAGGAAACCCGGCAGACTGCATGCATGTTGCGACAGTGGGGATGAATAACTCCTCTTTAACAGGAAGAAAACTCAAGCAGAACCTGCCTCAGTACAAGCGTCCATCTACCATGAACTACCAGAGGTTTGAAAAGGCCCAAGGATAAAGTAGCAGAGGAATTGGTGTAGGTGTGATTCTTTATAGAAAGCAAAAATAAAAAGCATATTGCAGGGGAAGGAGAAGGTCGAGTTGCCGACACCACTATCTTTGTCAGTGGTGGTCGGATTGTCCTCCAGGAGCCTGCGCTTTCAGCAGCTTAACTACTAAGATAGATCTGGATAACCCAAACACTTTAGGATAAGGTAAGAGAAATGTAAAGCATGTGGAAACCAAAATTTTCAATACGCTTTATCAAAAAGAAATGTTTTAAGCTTGGTGCAGACAGGGTAACTGAGCTGCTTCTATAGGAGAGGAGCCTCATAATCAATATATATAAATTTCCTCTTAGAAATTTTAGGAGTAAAAAATTATTTAATTCAGTGTTTAAATGCAAAATCGGGTGAAATGCTAAATATTTAGCAGTTACAATATATACTAGAACTACAATAATCTGAGCTCCAGGTTGTCAAACATATCCCATAAGGTTTTTGCATTCGCTTGTCCATTACTTGCCTGCATTTCTGGCTGGAGGGCTGAGCTACCACTTTCTGCCTGTTTTGCTTGCAGAATTTAGCACAGACAAACCCAGCTGTTAGATTTGAAGAAGTAGAGAGTACCAAAACTGAATTTGTTCTTCAATACAGCCTATTTTACTTTATGCATTAAGCCCTGACCGTTTCATATAAAGGTTGAAGGTGAAATTGTCTATAAAAGTTAAAGACTAGCATGCATGTTTGCAAAAATTCACGTTAATTGAGATTATAACATGTAGTACTTATCAAGGTTTCATGACGCGCTCCACAGAAGCCATGACCAAGACCACAACACTGTGTGATGTAAACTTGTGTAATAATGATGTAAAATGGAACTGCCTTTGATTTCAATGTGGAACTAATTGCCATTGTCTGAACAGAGGAAATGGCCAGATAGCAATGACTGGTTGGTTGTGCCGGAGAGCTTTATCTTCATTATTTACAACTTCTCACACATGTTGTTTCTCATGATGGGATTCTTTTTAAATTAGTTGTTTATGGTTATTACATTGCAGGAGAGGATAACAGTTATCATATAAAATATGATTTTATTCACAATCTCTACTTTTATGATTCAGTTGGTTATCAGTATTTACGTATAATAGACCTCCTCTGCATTATTACAGGTCCATGTACGATTATGTGTCAACACATTCTTTTACCTAATGAGTGTTTCTGTCTCCTCTCCAGAGAAGGATACAAATATAGCACCAGCACATGTTTATTTAAAAAAAAGCCTGGAGATAGAAGCACATTAACAGCATTACACATTCCACCATGATGGAATAGGTTAATGGGACAGAGCCTTTGGGAATGGTTCACACATTTGATGTGCATGTACTTGGCAGCACACACATAATTCAGCCAAAAAGATGTCTGTGAATATGTAGGGTACTTTGGTAGTAACACTTTAAATGTCAGAGATGTTGTTAAGGCTGAAATACAGAGGATAACTGATCATTCTCTCGAGGTCCCTCCTATAGTAACAGTGATACTGCTTAGACAGACGTTAAATCACCTTCTTATCTCTGTAATTAAGGACAAATTTGTATTCTTCACTTTGAAGTAGCCTAACGATTTACACTAGAGTTTCTCAACATCCAAGGAGTGACTGCAGAGAATCACAGCAAACTACCTTCTATCATGTAGTGGCAGGATAAATAATGAAACATGATGGCAAGAATATGGAGCTTATCTCTTCTTTTGTGAGTTTGTTTATCAGTATAACACAAACAAATCCCACACTATATTAAATAAGTGCTTTTTTTTGTTCTACATTTGTATGTATGGACATTTCAATAATTATTTCAAAGTGTATAAATTAAATTAACTAGTAATATGTATTAAACACATGAGAAAATTAAGATGCAATTAAAGCCTCAAAAGTGTTTAAAAGTATCAGTAATTTTAAAAATAACCACTTTTGCTTCCTTTAAGCCTTTATTAATATTGGAAGCTTTTACGATAACTGATGGCCCAAAACAGTTTATTTCACCACAGAGGCTTTACACAAGAAGCGTCTCATTGTGTGTCAAAGCAAAGAATGCTCAAGTGGGCATCAATGGAACCTGAACCTGAAAGTGAAAAGATTATTTTCCTGTGAATCATCCACACACAAAGAGTCACGGAATATTCACAAAGAGCTTCAGCAAGATCAGAATTTTCTAGGAAAACAATCAGTAACTCAATCAAACTGGCCTCCATAAATGTTCACAGTATATTATACTATGAATCCTTTATTTATGCAAGGAAGACCCGTTGCTCTCAAATGTTTGGCCAAATGAAATAAATGAAATACAGGGAGAAACGTCGGTTTAGATGAGACCAAAGATTAACTATAGGTGTCAATGCACAGGTTAGCAGCAGAGATATCACTTTATATCGGCCTGAAAACACCATAGACAGGGAAATTTAGAGATTCAAGATTCAAAGAGTTTATTGTCTTGTGCACAATAGAGAAACAAGTTTCCTCGTACCATGAAATTCTTTCTTTGCTTCTCGCCAGAAAAAAATGTAAAATTTAAACAAAATAAAAAAAGATAAAAATTTTTACATCAAGTTGCAATATATACATAATAACAGTGGTATAATATGGATATTATTTACAAGCAAGACGTGATTGTCTACGGCAGTGAGATAAAAGTGACTGAAGTGCAAAAGTGATCTGTAGTTCAGTTATAAACAATATAAAATTGTTGCAGTAAAGTGAGCATGTGCCTCAGAGAATATTGATGACACATAAACATTTAGAGTATGGTGCAGGGTTATCAACGAGGTTGATTGAGGAGTCTGATGGCAGTGGGGAAAAAGGAGTTCTTTAACCTGGTGTTCTTGCATTTTACACTTCTATACTTTCGGCCTGAAGGCAGAAGTGTGAACAGTTCATGCTGGGGTTGGGTGGAGTCTTTAAGGATGGAGGCAGCCCTCCTATGGACTGTGTTGAGGGCGAGATTGTTGTCCTCACACCATGACACCAGCCTGGTCACCTCCCCCCTGTAAGCCGCTCTTCTTGGGCAGGGGAACAATGGTTGTGGTCTTATAGCAGGTGGGAACAATGCTTTGGCTGAGAGAAACACTTAAAATGGAGCTAAGAACATCTGCCAGCTAGTTTGCACATGCTCTGAGGGCCCGCCCCGGAATGTTGTTTGGTCCTGCTGCCTCGCGGGGGTTGATCTTCCTCAGAACTCTGCGTACCTGGCCTGGTGATATGGACAGCGGGGATGTTGCTGGAGGTTTCGAAGCGGGTATAAAAGGTGTTGAGGTCATCTGGTAGGCTGTCTGTGGAGCTGATGATGCTGGTGGTGGTCCTGTAGTCTGTGCAGGCCTTGCCACATCTGCCTGGATTCAGCAGTGGAATAGAAGCCATCCAGTTTCTCCCTGTACTGCCTCTTGGCTGCTGTGATGGTTTTCCTCAGTCTGTACTTTGCAGCTTTGCACTCAATCTCATTGCCAGATTTAAATGCAAGAGAGTGAGCACGCAGCATGTGTCGTACCTGACTGTTGATCCAGGGCTTCTGGTTGGGGAATCTTTTCACTTGTATGGTGGGAACGATGTTATCCACACAAGTGCTGATGTACCCAGACACATGCTCAGCAAAGTCCTGTATGCTGACAGAGGAGTCCTCCATAGGGGCTGCAGCTTTGAACACATCCCAGTCTGTTGTAGAAAAACAGTCCTGCAGGATGCCCTCATTCTCCAGAGACCACAGTTTAACTGTTTTGGTTACAGGGTTTACTTGTTTGAGTCTTTGTTTGTAGGCTGGGTACAGGAACACAGAGATGTGGTCTGACTGTCTGAAGTGGGGGCGAGGTGCGGCCCTGTATGCACCGCGTACATTGCTGTACACGTGGTCCAGGGTGTTCTTGTCGCGGGTGGGAATGTCCACATGTTGGTAGTGTTTGTGGAATACAGTCCGTAGGTTGCACTGGTTAAAATCACCAACTGTGATGAAGACGGTCTCTGGATGCGCCGTTTCTAAATTGCCGATGAAGTCATGGAGTTTGCCGAGCGCTGCCGCAGAGTTAGTCCGCTGGGGAATGTAAACAGTGGCTAAAAACACAGCAGTAAACTCCCGAGGTAGATAGTATGGACGGCATTTTAACAACAGGAACTCCACGTCCGGTGAACAGTGCTTATAAGCGGTCTGTATGTCTCTACACCACACATTGTTTACAAACACACACACAGCTCCCCCTTTAGCCTTACCGGAGGCTGCCGTCCGTTCTCCTCTGTGTACGGAGTGGGTCTCTAACTGAACAGCGCTGTCCGGAACTTTATTTTTGAGAGCCAGGTTTCGGTGAAAATAGGAGCGCAGCACTCTCGTAGTTCCCGCTGTGATTTAATCCTCACCCTCAGCTCGTCCAGCTTGTTTTCCAGAGACCGCACATTAGCTAGCAGCAGGCTAGGCAGCGGTGGTCGGCTAGCGCGATCCTTTAGCTTAGCATATAGCCCTCCTCTCCTGCCTTGCTGCCGTAACCGCCTCCGGGGCGCTCTCTTGGGGTCAGCGTACTCACTTGGGGTCGGTGTCGCTGGATCTTCCTGGCGGCGGCGGTGGTGGTGGTTGTGGGAAAGAACAATGGGTTGTAGCTCCGGTGGAATAAAGCCAGTAAGTCCAAAATTACTGTTTGATGCGATGTCCAGAATAGTTTGTCTGTCATATATTAGCAATGCACCACAATTGTGCACTGCAAGAAGAGCCAAAAACATAAGAAAAAGACGGCATACAAGAGCAGAGCGAGCAAACACGTCCGCCACGGGGGGGGGGCGCCATGGCTCGAGAAGGGAAAATATTTAGGTGAGGGACATTTTTAGTACTGTTAAACATTATATGGTGAAGGAGGATAATACATCATATTATATTAGGATGTTGTGATTAAACAATGGTTTTATAAGCAATGAAAAACTTTGGTTAAGGGTGCAGTGGTACCACTGCAGTAAATCTAATTATGAGGCCTTTCATTTGTCTGAGAGGAGTATTTGAATTGTTACAAACATTCAGTATGACTTCAATTTTGAACATTGATTTGAAAGTATTTGAAAGGAGAGAAGAATGAAGCTGCTGCCACTATTCTTCAGCTGGAAGCTTTTAGTAAACCTCCACTGTTTACTGTAATGTAATTCCAAGAGCCAGTATGGTCTGTCATAACAAACCCAAAGCACCAAGATATGAACACAGGAAGTTTACAACAACATCCCACCAACAACATCCCAGGAGAACAAACACAGACTAACAATTTCAAGCAGATGTTGTGGAGTTACGGCCTGATGCCACCTTATTCTAAAAACAAGAGTTTGAGTTAAGATAAATTGGCTAGAACGATTTAAAATAATATGTCCTGCATTCAAATTTTCAAGAGAAGAACAGATCATTTGAGAATAACATAAATCTTACTTAATGTAATTTGACCTTAATTTTAAACTAAACAATTTCTCAATATAACACTTGACAGATACGCTGTTACATTTAAATGTCATAGGAACACAAACTATCCTTCACTGCAATGTTTCATTATTGCTTATCCACAAAAACTGCAAAAAATTATCCAGAGCGGAAAAGTACCATCTTTGTCCCTATTGAACTATTTTAGCATAGTTCATTTCGATTTACACATGTGCCATGCCCCAAATGTATCTAACACTAAATATAAAGTAACAGTTACTTCATGTTTTGCGTCTACTACATAAAATAACGTTGCCTGTAACTCATTCACTATGCAGATTGATGTTAAAACCGTCCTATCAATTGTTTTCAGTTGTTGCTTTGTTGTCACAAAGCGTGTAAGATTAATAAACACATGTTAACGTCAGAAAGATAACCTGGGCACCTGAGTACGGTTTAAATAGTTATTATATTATGTAATAAAAAAATCCAAAACATTGAGTTTAAAAGCAGGAATAAAAATGGTTTAGAAGTTTGCCTTTTTGTCATATTATGTTTTATATTCCACTGCTTCCACCAGTGGGCCACAAGGTTGTGTCCTGGGGGCCCTTTTCTTCAATATTTACCACATTGTTTAGGTCACAAACTCAGTAAATTTCATTATAGTATTCATTTCCAAGGTTATGTTGATGACTAACAGCTTTATTTGTCTACCCAACCTAATTTTTCATTTCTGTCAAGGAACCTCAACGATTATCTCAATGAGCTGTTTTTTTAAATTATTATATCACTTTTCTTTGATTGAGCAATGAATAAAGAGTGCTCATTTTTGTTTGGATCAAAAACTCTGGGTGTCTTTCCAGGGTGAAACTTGGAATGAAATATCAGTCCTTCATGACTGTAACAAGATAATCAGTATCCAAAATGAGCAGATTATGGTAATTGATTTGGGTTTTAACTTCCCATATATAGTACTGCACAAGAAACACATCTACATGTGTGAAATTATGTTATTAATAGTTTGATACTCCCCTCACTTGGACTGAGCTCTTCCCTCTGCAACTGGGTCCTGGACTTCCTGACCAACAAGCCGCAGTCTGTGAGGATTCACAACATCTCCTCCCCCACCATCATCCTCAGCACTGGTTCCCCTCAGGGCTGTGTGCTGAGCCCCCTCCTCTTCACACTGCTCACATATGACTGTTCGCCTACCCATCCAGGCTGTCATATTGTGAAGTTTGCGGGCGACACAGCAGTGGTTGGATGCATTACAAACCGTGATGAGTCCAGCTACAGGCAGGAGGTGGAAAACCTGGAGAGTGTGTGCATAGAGAACAACCTCTGCCTTGATGTAAAGAAAACCACGGAGAAGATTGTGGACTTCAGAAGGGGTCAACATGTCCCCCCCCCCCCCTGCACATTGGTGGATCAGCTGTGGAAGTGGTCAACAGCTACAGGTACTTGGGTGTACACCTGAGTAACAACCTCACCTGGAGCAACAACACTTCCATTCTCGTCAGGAAGGCGAACCAGTGGCTCTACTTCCTCAGGAGGGTGAGAAGAGCTGGAATTGGGAGCTCAGTCCTCACCTCCTTCTACAGATGTGTGGTGGAGAGCGTATTGTGCTCCAGCATCAACGTGTGGCATGAAAGCTGCTCTGTTGCAGACAGGAAAGCTCTACAGAGGGTGGTGAAGGCTGCACAGAGGACTGTTGGAGTCAGCCTCCCCAGCACCACAGACATTTACACCTCCAGATGCAGGAAAAGAGCCATCTGCATCATGAAGGATCCCACACACCCAGCACCACACTTTTTGTCCCGCTCCCCTCAGGCAGGAGGCTCCAGAGCATCAAGTGTAAAACAACCAGACTGAGAAACAGCTTCATTCCTGAAGCTGTGAGATTCTCAAACTCCACTTGAACAACCACTGCACTTTACATGGACTTTACATGGACAATACACACTGAACACCTTCACATACCCGCACTGAGACACTTTAAACGGACTGAGACACTTTAAATGCTATAGTAACTTGCACTACAAATTCATTCATTCATTAATTCATGCTGCTGCTACTCCAAACCCCCTACTCCCATATATTCTGTATATATTCTGTTTATTACATTCTAGTTTATTTTACTTTTTTTAAGCTTAATTTTATCTATTTAATATAAGCTCTTGGGTGGAACTGGACAGTGAGAATACAATTTCGTTCCACCTCATGTACCACATGTGTTGTGAATGACAATAAAGTCTCCTTGAATCCTTGAATATTTAGGTAGCATTTGCAACCATTTCTTTTGGACCAGTGAGATTCACATGGCTCAAGCTGTATTTGGGGAAACTTGCTACAAGTCCCAAATTACCTGTTGCAGTAGGAAGGCTATGTGTTTTATTTTTCTTGTCGCATCAAGTTTTCTAGACACATAGAAACAAAATGCAGAATTTTAACTGTGCAGGGTATAAGTAGAGTTCCGAAACAGCATCAAATCAAGAATATATTAATACATTTGTTGAATATTTATCGGGTTCAAAGTGGTTACTTGTACCTCCTTTGCAGGCCCATTTTACAACTAAACTGAAGAAGCCTTTGACTGAAGACACTCTGTTGGCAGGATTTTTAGGGTTGTCCATAATTGTCTTTATTCTATGTAAAATCCCTCTTTGTGTCATCTCTAAAAGTTCCTTAGCCATATTTAGCCCCTATCTATTAGGTTGTTTAGCCCTTTTAGGTCCCTGGTTCTCATAATTGCTGAAAAATATACTGAGGATCCCCAGGACAGTTCAAACATATCAAAGCCACTAAGTATTCAGACACATTTTGGGTACATTTTGTATTAAATGTTAAATGACTCAAACAGGTAATGAGGAAATAAATCATGAGAGGTACATTTAGTTGTGATGTAATCTCCGCCAATGATAACTTTCAAATTGTCTCCATGCTTTGTAATTCCCCAGGTAAAACACTTTAGATTACTTTCAGTATATCGTACACTTGACACAGCAAAGCTGCACAAAGGGATGATTAAATACCCCCATTTAGGTTAATGTTGTACCTATAACTTCAGGTATAATATCATTAAAAAGCACTCAAAATATAAATATGTATGGTTTTTTATGAAAGCTTAACATCCAATGTCCAATTAGTGATCTTTTTTCCCCAGAGGAACTTCTGTAAAAGTGAGTTTAATATAACAACACTGTCTGTGAACTAACAAGCTCCATCTCCAGATCTATAAGGAGATAATCACAACAAAATGTATGGATTTGCCCTGTATCAGCAAACACAGCAAGCAAGCTCCAGTGTAGCTCAGCCCTGGAAAAATCCCGGGCTGCATTTATGTGGTAACGGCTGCAATATAATAGTTTATATTTAAGTATAGTTTATAATAATACTTTATAATAGTTTATGGCTGCAGCAATGTAGCTTTTTAGGACTGGATTTAAAGATCTGGATGAAATATGGTGGAAACTGCAGATGTTTATTTTTCCACATTTGATCAGGCCCGGACTGGCCATAGGGAAAACCCGGAGTATTCCCGAAGCCTGCGACTCTTTAAAAGAAAACCTTGAAGCCGTAATTGTTTCATTAGATGCAGAAAAAGCATTTGATCGTGTAAAATGGAAATTCCTGTTTGCAGTATTAGACAAATTTGGATTTGGTTTGATCATTTTTAAACTGGATGAGAATTCTGTATAGCTCTCCAAATGCTTGAGTACAAACCAATGATCAAAATTGTCCAACCATGAGTCTGCAGAGAGGCACCAGACAAGGGCGTTCACTGTCCCCTTCACTCTTTGCACTATTTATCAAACCCATAGCAGCTGCCATCAGAGAAAGCAGAGATATAAAAGGCATTCAGTCCAAAAATATTGAAAATAAGATAAGTCTATATGCGGATGATGTATTACTTTTCTTCCAGAACCCACGGGTCTCTCTAAATAACACTATTGCACTATTGAACAAATTCTCTGCACTTTCTGATTACTCAATTAACTGGTCAAAATCTATAGCTCTGACAGTTAATTGCGGTCCTCAGTTTATATTAACTAAAATGCTGAAGTCAGGAAACATTACATACCTGGGAATAAACATCTCACCCAGGCTCTCAGAGCTGACAAAGCTAAATCACATTCAACTTTTAAAACTAATTGAAGACGATCATACAAGGTGGAATCCCCTGCCTGTATAACTCATGGGCAGAGTAGCCACCATAAAGATTATGGTCCTTCCTAAAGTAAACAAATTATTTTCAATGATTCCCACAAGGCCATCCTCTGCTTGGTTTAAGTAACTAGACTCCAGTATCTCCAAATTTTTATGGAAAAATAAACCACCAAGAATCAGCCTTAAAACGCTACAAAAAGGTAAAGATTGTGGTGGTTTAGAATTACCAAACTTTCAACACTATTTTCTAGCTAATAGATTGCAATACATCTCACATTGGTTTAAAAGTAACCCACGAGATGAAGAATGGATGGATATAGAACAAACATTCTGTGATAATCTGGAAATCTGTGATTTACTATTTATTAGCACGAGCATTAAACATCATAAATGCTTTAAAAGCATCAACATTAGCTCCTCTCTGACAGCCTGGTGGGAATTTGTTAAAAATAACAAAATCTTCACTCTTTCCATGTAAATTAACACCCATTTGGAACAACCCTGACATCCTGCAAAACAAAAAAATGCTAAACTTTACAGTATGGAAAAACAAAGGAATAAAGACTCTGGAGAACATAGCCCAACATGGTAAATTTGTTTCATTTGATACACTTATAACACTATATGGAATAAATAGCAACAGATTCTTAGAATACCAACAAATAAAGGCAGTAATTAATGAAAAATACATTGTTAAGCAACTAGATCTACAACTCCCCTGCAGGGAAGCAGAATTTTTAAACATTTGCTCCCCAAAATACCTCTTAAAACATACAAACTATTATCCAAGATAGACAATTCCATTTTTTTACCATCTTTAAAATGGGACACGGACTTATCGTTAGAATCAGATCACAATTTTTGGTCGCTAATATGCTGTAACACCTTTAGAACCCTAAGAAACCCAAATCTACAACTTATACAATATAAGATTCTTCACAGAACTCATTACACAGGACAAAGGATGTTCAAGATGGGTCTTAAACACACAAATATCTGCTTAAAGTGCACAGATAACACACCTGATGATTATCTGCATGCGCTATGGTACTTTGCACCAGTTCAGGCATTCTGGATTGAGGTTTGTCAGGATCTCTCAGTGTGGTTTAAATGTAATGTTCCAGCATGCCCCACACTATGTTTATTGGGTAACCTGGGTGGCACCAACATAGAAATTAATTTATCAACTATAGTACTCACTGCCCTATGTATTGCAAAGAAATATTCTCCTAAACTGGAAAACAAGGAAGAACTTATCTTTTAAACAGTTTAGGAACCTTCTTTTAGATAATTTCAGTATTGAAACAATGTCTGCCTCTTCAAAACATCATCTGACTGATACCTGCAATCTCTGGTCTTCTCTTATTAGCTCCATCACTTAGCGGGGTTGGTGGGTCATTGTCTCACTGCTCTAAGTTGCTCTGGAGTTGGCTGTGGGGGAATCTTGGTGTCCAGGCAGCGGGCGCGCATCTTGGTCCAGGAGTTGGATAGCTCCCGGTTGGTGCGCCGTGTATCTGGTCCGGGGCTCTTCATTGGTGACCAGTGGAAGGTGCTGCTGCGCGGTGGTGGATGGGGCCTTTGTGGGGCCCGAGGCAGCGGCTGCCTGTCTTTTGCTGGATCGCTGAGTTGCCAGGGTGGGGGTTTGGGGGCGGGGCTGGGGTTCTGGCATCTGGGGGGCTCCTGTGCCTGGTTGTAGGGTTTGCCTGTGCCCGGGGGGTTCGGTTGGTGGGTCGCTGCCTAGGCAGTGTACTCTGGGGTCTCTGTTAGGTCTGCAGGACTCCACAAAAGAGTGTGGAGGTGGGGATGGGGGTGACGGGGGTGTGTATGCGTCTCTTCCTTACGGGATGGTATTGGTGGAGGTGCGTGGGCCCATGTGGAGGTGCGTGGGCCCATGTTCCCACCCAGAGTGAATGTAGTGAGTACCCCTCCCCCCCTCATCTTCTCTTGTCCCCAGCCACCTCTTGGTCGACCGGTGGGTGGTCTGTTGGGCTGGTCGTGGCTCTCGGGGCACGGTTTATGGCCTGGGTCAGGCGGACATTTCCCCTTACTGTCCCCTGGTGGCAGCTGGGAGATGGGTCAGTTCATCCTCGTGCAGCGCCGCTGCTCCCAGTCTTCAAGGATTCAATGAATTTTACTGTCATTCCATCACATGTGGTACATGAGGTGGGACGAAATTGTACTCCCACGGTCCAGTTTACACCCTGAGAGCAATTGTAAAATAGCTAAAAATAAGAATAATATAATAAAATATAAAGAAATATAAAAGAAAAAGATATACAGAAAACACAATATGTGAATTCGGACACAGCAGCAATGAAAATCTGGAGTGCAAATTTGCTGTAGCAGCATAGATGGTTAATAAAGTGACATATTAAAGTGACATTTTAAAGTGACATATTACACACCTTACTCCCCTCACCTCTCTGGCTCAAGTCCACAACACTCATCCACACACTTAGTGTCTTTGGGGGAGAGGTGTGATTTCTAGAGTGGGGTGTGGTGGCCCTTTGTGGCACTCCATGAACCACTCTCCCTCATTCGTAGTCACTATTTCATACCACAAATCACACACCACACACAAGGCGGTTCGGGGTGGGGGCTTTGCTGCAGCTGGAGAGCGGGGATCACGTTGCCAGTCCCTGCGTGGCTCCCGGCTCCTTGCATGTCCTGACACTGAGGGCCTGTGGTTGGGGTGGGGCTGGGGAAAGCTCCACTGTCTGCAAACTGTGGCATGCTTCCCTCCACATCCCCTTTCCTACCATTTAATTACATCCTAGTCATCACCATTTTGGGCCAGAGGGGGGAGGGGAAGGGTCTCTCTGTGCTCGTGTTTCCTGGGTGCTATCCTGGGTGTGTGTGTGGGGGGGGGTTTATCTGTGGGCGGTGGAGACTGCGTCGGTGGGGGCGCTTGTTGTCCCGGGGGTCACCCACTGGGCTAACCCCATCCATACCCTGAGTGAGTGAGTGAGTGAGTGAGTGAGTGAATGAGTGTGATTTTGTATGAATGTGGTTGGGGCTGGGTCTGTGACTTGTTGTCCTCTGTCTCCCCATACTATTCCCGTGTGGGGGGGGGGCGTTGTGCCCTGCACCCTCCTCACCCTTTCTCTCTCCTTGCTGCTGCACTCACCTGCGGACGTACTGGGCTCTGGGGTGCGGTGCTGGGGGCACGGGGGCTTGTAATAATCCGCCCTGGCTGGCTGTCTAGGGTTGCCTATCTCTCTCGGGTGTTGGGCGGGCTCTCTGCTGGGCGCTGAGGGCGCTCGGGCGTTTGGGCCCTGGCCCGGGCCTGGGTGGCCGGGGCCAGGCGGGACGGGTAGGGTGCTGCTCCTCGTACCTCGGGGGCTCTACTCCGCGGCCGCGGAGGGCTCTAAACCGGGCCCCCTCTGTGGTCCTCTGGGCGGGTGCGTGGTGTCCCTGCGGTGAGCTGTCTGATCTCTGTGCTCTTGCGTGGCCCCAGTGTCCTAGACCTTGTGCTTCCTCTGCTCGCTCTTGGCTCTGGGAGGGGGGTGGCAGTGGCCCTTTGTACCCATGGGTCAGCATAATTCATGTAATACCTGCATCACAATTTCTGCATGCTCACGCGCAATCACATATAGAGATCACAAAACTTTAACAGTGCCGACCTGTGGAGCCACTACAGTATCCACAGCCTTGAAATTAAGATAAGGACAGGGAAGTTAAAATCACTGATTTACACCCAACTTTATTATTATAATTTACTTTTTAAATTATTTATTTGTTCAGCTAATCTGATATAATCTTACCATTATCATGTCTATGAGTACAAGGCCAAATCAGTGAGACAGGCTAAATTATCTTACTGTATGAAATACAGTTTATGAAAAAACTATGAGCATACGTTTTTCGATTCAAAGGTGGTGATGGTGATGACACCAGTCCTGCTGGTAATTCAGGAGAAGTAGAGCATTTGGGAGAAGTTACAAAACCGTTTCTACAGTAGAGCAACAACACATGAATACTACCAGACGCTAGCATAGACATAAATGGCTCTCAACTGTACTAATAGCTTTCTTGGCAATTTGGCGTTACTCTATTAAGTGATTGTGTTGCTAAATATTTCTATCTCCTGCTGATTTGCTGTTATGTATCCCAGATCAAACATGAACATTTGTGTATTCCAACCATGGATTTAGTGTAGGTTGGGGTTCATTAGTATTCCCCGGTATGATAATGTGCCACTGAGGCAGTTGATTTTTTACATGACTTGACTATGTAAAGATTATTATTGTTTAAAATCTTTATCATCTCAGTACTATTACATTAACAACAGTAAAATTGCTGTATATTACAACCTCAGAAATGACAATAGGTCTAATAGGTGGCCTTTTATTTGGAATTTGCTATAAGTGTGTGTGCGCACGTGCACAAATGCATTTTGATGTGCCCATGTATTTAGGTGTGGGTGTGAACATGTATTTGTGGGAATATTGCGTGGCAAGCCCAGGGTGGCCTGGTTACATAACTGACTCCTGGCCTGAAAAAAATCTCCCAGTCCTGCCCTGAATTTGATACAACTTGAAGTACAATTCAGATTTAATCAGCTTGACTATTTTAAAAGCAGCAAAACTGTATTTTCTAATAACAATTGCTGCCTTAGGCTACATTCACACAGCAGACAAATGTGACCCACGTCCATTTTTTTTTAATGGCTGAACAACCCAAAAATATTATTTGATTTGCACAACTATTTTTTTTGGGACTGAATCAGATACATTTCAATAGGGTTTAAGGCATTTTTTAGTTTGACAGGTCATGTTATATTTTGGACATCTTTTACATCATTGATCAGAGAAATGCTTCATAGTTCTTCACCAGAAGATTTGCTAAATCTTCTAATCTCTCTGATTTATGACGGTAGGCCTCTGATTGCTGACTCGCTGACGGTGGTACGTATCGACGTCACTTCCTGTTGTTGCTCCGTGGGTCTGTTAGCGTCTGTTAGCGTCTGCTAGCTCCGCGCTCTCTCTTATTACTCCTTATTCTCTGTACTGAGACGTTTCTAAACTCACCTTCACGTTATTCACACATTTCTGTTGCTCCACTGAAGTTTTTAGAAACCGTAATTGTTCTAAACTGACCTTTTTTGTGTTAGCTTTTTGCGCTAGCTTAGTTAGCTTAGCTTCTAGCCGTACTATGGCTTCTCCTTCTGCTTCTCCTCTTTCCTGCTCTGTGTGTCAGATGTTTAGTTATTCCTCTGCCTCCTTTAGAGATAATGGTACCTGCGTTAAATGTAGCATTTTTGTAGCTTTGGAGGCGAGGGTGTGTGAATAGGAAGCTCGGCTCCTTGCTATCGAAACACCCGCAGATAGCCGAGGCCCATTAGCTAGCATGGAGCCAACAAGAACAGGTTGCCCTAGTGATCCTCCAGCAGTTCCCATGCAGCTGGGAAATCAGCCTGGCTGGGTGACTGTACGCAGAAAGCATAGTCCCAGAACCTTTGGCTCACCACCAACCTGTTAACGTTTCTAACCGATTTTCCCCACTCAGCGATACACCCACTGAGAAACAGACTCTGGTAATTGGCAGCTCCATAGTCAGAAACGTTGCTTTAGAGAAACCAGCAACCATAGTCAAATGTTTGCCAGGGGCC
>JAVLVB010000661.1:292538-318982 GCA_032876305.1 Orestias chungarensis
CTGCTGATTCCAGAGGAGTGAATGC
This sequence comes from Orestias chungarensis, assembly GCA_032876305.1. Lineage (NCBI taxonomy): Eukaryota > Metazoa > Chordata > Actinopteri > Cyprinodontiformes > Cyprinodontidae > Orestias > Orestias chungarensis. The sequence goes on from JAVLVB010000661.1 coordinate 292,564, forward strand.
TGCAAGTCAATGACTCGATGCAATCTGCTGGGGTTCCTTAGATTGGAAACTTTTTCAAATTGATTTGTTAGAATGTATCCTTGATTTTAATTGATTTTTTGTGAAGTGCCTTGAGACGACACCTGTTGTAAATTGGCGCTATATAAATAAACTGATTCTTGATTCTTGATTCTAAATCTGGACTTAAATAATGGCTGAAGCAAGCAGTGCCAAGTTTTGCTTTCTTTCATCTTGTTATGATCAATATCTTCTGATCTCATCTTTGCATCTATCCACAGATGGTGGCGTTCATTGTTCCTTGCTGCTGATTGATGTCTCTGTTCTTCTCTGTGTACGTGAGTTCCAGCGTTAGCCAGGTTCCCCATGTGGAAAGATTACATCTGGACAAACATGGAAGCTTTCTCCAAAAACTCATGAGAGAACACACAAAAAAGCCGGTGATTAATCACATCTTAATAGCTTTTTTACACTTTACTTTTACAGTTTACACAAACAGACCCTATTTGCTCAGAGTAATTATTCCTTTCTCTTCACAGACAACCACCACACTTCTTAGTTGTGGTATTTGTCTGTTAAGAGCATCTGTGTAGAGCCTAGAAAAAAAAACGATGCTACATACCAACCTTACAATACTCAATGTTAAATAAATTGTTAAAACCTTCTGTGTACATATGGTTATTAGTCTGGAAATCTATGCTTAAAGTGAATTGCTACATAATACGTTAAAGTGTTTTCAATACATTTAAAGGATACTAATAAAGTGCTTTACATGTTGAAGTAAAAATTTTACAAATAAGACAATCAGATAAAATATTTATACCTTTTATGTCCGTAATCAAATTTAGAACTTGATATAGAACGGTTTGTCTGAGCTTTAAGTTGATATACTGGTACTAACTTGTGGCCCGATTATGTTTGGAAACGACCGATAAAGTGGTATGTTTTAAAGTAAACAATAAAGAAATAGGGAGACAAGCACGTAGGATCTAAACATTAGCAAAAGCCGGAAATGAGAGCCCATTGAGTCCCATTTTTATAAAACTAAATCCTTTAGTTCAATCTGCTTTTATGTGCGATGCAAAAATACTGCAGTTATTAGCCTACCTGTTATGGACATGATTTACTTTTTTTTCTTTTCACAAAGCAATTTTAAAAATTATAATCAAACAATGATTTTAAAAGTTTGTAAAGTGTACAAGGTCTAAACAGAGATTTTCGGTTTTTAATAGACTCTGAAACTTGTTCTTGAGATGCATGTAAAGAAAGACGTGACATTTCAGTGACAAATATGATTTAGTTTTTGACGAGGGTCAAAATAGGTTTAAACTCACTGTCAGAGATTTTAACAGCCAGAAAATCTATTAAAGATCACCAGTTACTGAGGAAAAAAAATGTAATTTAGCTTTTAGCAGTTAGAATAAACAAATAATGTAATAGTTCCCTATTGTAAGGAACATTACTAATCGTGTTTCATGTTCAAATTGAAAGTATCAGTTCTGTAGATATGATATGTATGTTTTGTTAATCAAGTTACTCCATAACATAATAAAAGACATGAGACTTCTAGGGTTTAGTTTTGTCTGTTCCTAATCCATATATTTGGTCAATCTTCTGATTTACATGAAAAAAACGTTTTTTTCCAATTAACCCCAGATGTTTTATGATCCAGTCAAAAACTTTATGTTTCTGTCTACACAGTTTTTGTTCTGGTCTCAACAGCAAAGTACTTAGTTTTACCAATAGAGAGTATGCCTCACAGTTAACCTGAGGCCAAAGGATTTTGTTTTTCTAATTTCTATATATAATGTTTTCGATTGATTAAATTACCTTTATTTTTCATTTGCATAACATTGTTGATAAAACCAAACCTTTCTTTTATGCATTGAAACAAAATGTATCATGCAATCCTGACTTCTGGTCTTGTTCTACCACCAAACTCTGATTTCCAATCAAGAAGAGTGTTCCTCCCACACAGCCTCATGATCACTTTCTCTCTGGTGTGGCAACAGAAATGTTGGATATTGAAAGTTACAGTATTTCATTTTCCACAATGTTTTTTTTTAAATTCTTTTCAACATCAAGACCTGAAATGCACAAAGAGCTGGAAGCAAGCCAGAACATCTTTCTACATCCTTCTACTTTCTACATTGTTACATTTTTTTAAGATATTGAAATCAACTTTTGTGTGTTAAGAGATGGTTTGAAGGATAACTAGCTTTGAGTGGTTAAGATGTGAGCTACACATTAAGAAGGGGTTATGAGATGATTTATACGCATGCTCTGCCAAAATGTTGGTAATAATCTTTCATCTACAGAGGATGGAGGAGGAGGAGGTCTGTAACACTGACAGTGTTTTATTATTTGGAGGTGTAAAAGCTGGTCGATCCACTTTTCAGATTAATGCTTTTTTATTAAGTTTATAATATAATGTTCAAAAGTAAAGGTTTAAACACTATTTGTTAGGATTTTACTCATACAGATGTAAAGGGAAATATGCAGACAGATATTTTGGATAAACAAAAACTAAGAAGCACTGCAGCGGCTAACATTATGATTTAATTGATATTATTGAATTCAGTTGAGTTTATTTATATGGCACCATGTCGCAAAAAATATAATCTCAAGGAACTTTTTAAACGTTTTTTTTTATGTCAGTAAACCCAGCATATTTCAAAAAGACATCTGTATTATATCTTAAAACGGATGCGTATTTGAGAGAAAGTCAGTGGTGAATTGGTCAAACACGTCTCCATAACTTATTATAAAAGGCAGGTATTCATCTAACTGAAAAACATGTTTTCTGTAACCAACCAAAAAATGCGGCCTGTTTTTCTTCATTGCTAAAAGTATAATATATGTTTTTTGTTAAAAAAGCTATTTAAGCATTTTCTCTATCCGACCCTCTATAGTAATGAAGAACAATGCTAACTTCAATGGGAGCTTGTGGTCGTATAGTTTGTTGACCATTTTGAGTCTCGTGTTTAATAACAACAGCAAAAAAAAAAATTCCAATTCAAAAGTTGTAATTTTTCTTAGAAATTTAAATCAAAAAGATAAACTGATGTATTAAATAGATTGATTACTGACAGACTAAAATCTTTAAGGCGTTTATTTCTGTTGATTTTGAAGGGCTTTAATTATCATGAAGACTTGTAGGCGTGATCCTCTGGGATACCAGTCTCAATGTAGTTCATGGTACTTACAAGGCCTGTCTGCCTGGGCTAAATTATGGAGTCAAGCAGTCAAAAGATTTAGAGATCTGTTAGTCATTTAAATCATTCTTTAGACACACAATTTTTTGATCCTGTTATGCCAGAAAGAGAGGTTACAAGGGGTCTTTGTCCTTAAGGTAAGCCAGTAAGTGTGTCACTGAATATTTAATTACCTTCCACTTCAATGCTAGCTACATTCATTGGAATGATGAAGCTTTGACGCTTTTTATTAAGGTATAGCAGATAAGATAAATGATGAAACTGCTACACAAGATCCTCCAAGTACCCTCCAGAAATAGGAAGATTTGACTATTCATCTCAATATGAGATGCTTTGCGTGCAGAGAGAGGCTTATGATCCAGACTATGTAAATCATTTAGGCTGATTTGTGAATCAGCTTTAGAGCTTGAACAATCCTTGTAGTCTAAGTTATTGACTCAGGAGAAACAGACGTGTACCTGTGGTTTTACTGGTTTAAGTAGGGGACCAGAGGCTCTTACTAGGTTGTTCCATAACAGCTAGATCCACACCATTTATTCCAGTGTGAGCAATTGTCTGTACAAAAGGACAGATTCCCAGATTTGAATAGGTTTCCTGCCTACATACAATAAATGGTGCTTATCATACATGGTTTCGTTAACCACCAAAGTATCTAGAGGACTAAACTACTTCCAGGCTACAGTATGCGAAAACTATTTAAACCTCCAAGTAATCTTGAGGGGGCTTCTAGCTTAGAACCAACAACTCACATAGGTGTAAAGAACAGATTTTAAATCGGTCTGAGCATAAGCTGCCATCTTGTCTCCATGATGCCTCTTTAGCACACAGAAGACCAAATCCACCTACCAAAGTGTCAGAATAAAATTACGACCTTTCTTTAAGAAACCTAAAACACTTTGATTCTAGTCATTCAAGAGTTCTTTAACATGTCAATGTCACGATCCGTGTTTTTGGTTGGTTCAGTTCATTATTATTTTGTTCTTATCATTATTTATATTTAGTTATTGTTTTGTTTAGGTTATTTTCTATTTTGGTTGAGTCTTTGTTTTTTTATTCTTTTCTGTGTTCTCCAGTTGCCCCTGCTCTCTGTCCCTTTTCTCTCTCTCCTTCTCTCTGTGTGTTTTTCCTGCAGCTTGAGTTCCCTCCTTATCTTTTCCACCTGTTACTAATTATCTGCTCATCTTCTCCACTGCTCCACCTCCTCCTCAGTATATAAGCCTGGTTCCCTCATTCACTCAGTGCTGGATTATTGCTCGTACCTTACATCTCATTGCTCCCCTGCTGTCCTTCCTTGTTCCAGTTCTTCTCGTCCCTCAGTAAGTCTCCCCTTCTGCTCGCCTGTTCTCATCTTGCTGGTCTCTACCCCTCCTCGTGTTATACCGTTACGCCTTAGTTTATTTCCTCCGTTGTTTGTCCTTTGGTTGCCCATAGTTTCTCTTGCGCTCCTCTCTGTTGTTTATGTTTAAGTTTGTTATTGTTTATATTCCATTGTAGTTCCAGTCCCGCGTTTACACCTTGGTTTGTCGTTTCTCCTCCGTGCTATGTTCATTCAGTTTTCTGTTCATGCTCCGGTCATCATCCTTTAATAAATCTGTATTTTCTCTCGCAATCCATCTCTGCTCGAGTCATTTGATCCGTTCCGTGACAGTCAAAGCTTCAGATTTTCCATAAATGTTAAAACTATTCATTAAACCAGCCTTACACAGACAGTAGCCATGCAATCCAGGATAGACCAGAATACCCACATTATGGTAGCAGTATTGTGATCAAAGGATGTGGCAGGCAGAATCTTCCCAGATTCAGGTGCAAAGAAACAAATAATAATTTCTTACCAGTGTATTCTTTATCACTTTATTTTGGCTGAATCTGGTTCTGAAACTGAATCTGAACCAAGACTCTGAGTGATCTTTTCAGGTGGAACAGCTGTGGAGCCAAAATATTCCCAAAACAGTAAATAAGAGAAAGGACATCTAAGGTTGGGACGGAAACCTTAGAAGTTACCTGGGAAGCTTTCAAAGTCCATGTCTCACATTCATGGATTTTTTTTTTCCTTAGAAAAGAAGACAAGTGGGGGATGTCTTGCTGTTGAGAGAGCACAGAAGCCAGCTCCAAGCCGCTAACCCTAACCTTAAGTCCAGATACGATGGACCATGAGTCTGAACAGGTTAGAAACAGGTTTGTAGTTGTTGTTTAGACGTATAGCTAGCTCAGTTTGATAGCCTTTGGCCAGCTAGCTTTGAAGCTTACGTGAGCATATATACCAGTCTTTAGCACCATTCCCAGATCCTTCCTTTACTTGCCTCCCTCAGACATGTGTAAAGCCACAAATTGTCGCTTGTACGAGTTTTCTTTATCAATTGGCCAAAAGGTCTGGCCATTGTCTGCTCAATCTTGTTGTAATTTTTCTTCACATCTTTACAATTCATCAGTTGTGCAAAACTGAGCGCCGTTCAGGACGGCTGCCGCCAGAGTTGCTCCGTGTCGTCTTGTCTACTTTTCTACTTTTACTTTGTTCTCCGTTTTTGTTACCTGTGTTAGTTTGTCTTTTAGGGTATTTTGGCCTTCTTATGGCATTCTTAGTGTCTAATTATTTATATAAGCCAATTATGCAGCGCGGCGAGTTTTTGGCCGCATTTCTGGTGGCTGGATTACTTTTTTCCAGCGTGGCCCCGGCCCTGGGGAAGCAGCATCAGGCTCACATTGTTTACACAAGGAACCAGCTGAGGGATCTCCGAAGGAGCGGAACGTACAGGGAGAGACACACAATACCCAAAGAACTGAGGAGAAAGTACCGGGGCTGCAGAGCCGGTAGGAGACGGGGGCCGAGGAAGAGGAGATACCGGCCGTATCGCCCCTCCGTCGTCATGGGAAACGTGAGATCGCTGGTAAATAAAATGGAAGAGCTAACGGCGCTAACGAGGAGGGAGAGTGTTTTTCCGTGTGGGATCGCTCCTGTGCTTCACGGAGACGTGGCTGCACGACAACATTACAGATTCTGTGGTGAGTTTGCCTGGCTTTAAGTTGGTGCGAGGGGACAGGAGTAGCGTCGACAGCAGCAAGAAGAGGGGAGGGGGAGTCGCTGTCTACGTTAATAACAAGTGGTGCCACCCGGGACACGTAACTGTGAAGGAGCGTGTGTGTTCACCGGACATCGAACTGTTAGCAGTCAGCCTGCGTCCGTATTATTTGCCGCGTGAGTTTTCCCATGCCATCGTCATCGTTGTTTACATTCCACCGGCTGCAGACGCGTCGCGGGCGTGTGATGTCATCACATCTGCGACCGCCGGACTGCAGACCCTGCACCCCAGCGCTTTCATCGCCATTTCTGGTGATTTTAATCATGTCACTCTCACCTCAACCCTACCCATATTCAAGCAGTTTGTGGACTGTAAAACCAGAGACAATAACACAATAGACCTGCTGTATGCTAATGTTAAGGATGCATACAGTGCCACAGCTCTAACTCCACTTGGCAGAGCTGACCACAACATTCTGCACCTGAAGCCACTCTACATCCCTGCTGTCCAGAGGCAACCGGTGGTCACCAGAGCTGTTCAGCAATGGTCACCGGAGGCTGAGGAGACCCTCCAGGGATGCTTTGAGGCAACAGACTGGGATGTTCTCTATGACGCACAGGGAGAGGACATCAATGACCTCACTGACAGCATCACGGATTACGTCAACTTCTGCACCAACAACATCATCCCCACAAAGACTGTGCGCTGTTACCCCAACAACAAACCGTGGGTGACCAGGGACATCAAGGCAGTACTGAACAGGAAGAAGGCTGCATTCAGGAGCAGGGACAAAGAGGAGCTGAGGAGAGTACAGAGGGAACTGAGGGTGAGGATTGAGGAGGGGAATGACAGCTACAGGAGGAAGCTGGAGAGCAAGCTCCAGCAGAACAACATGAGGGAGGTGTGGAGTGGGATGAGAGCCATCACTGGTTACAGCAAAAAGGGCGACCAGCTGATGGAAGGAGACCTACAGGAGGCTAACCAGCTAAACCTGTTTTTTCAACAGGTTTGATGAGACAGTCTCTGTCCGCCCTCCCCCCAGCTCCTTCAACGACGCTGTTAGCACCTCATTGAACACGCCCGTCCACCCTGCACCCCCCGCACACCACCAACTCTCCTCAACTGCTTCAGCATCAACACAGCCCGCCTGCCCATCTTCATCTGAGGGACTCTCCCCACCATCCCCCATTACCATCACTGCAGAAGAGGTGAGAAGAGAATTCAGTCGCCTGCGTCAAGGAAAGGGAGCTGGTCCTGACGGCCTCAGCCCCCTCGGTGCTGAGAGGATGCGCCACCCAGCTGTGTGGGATCTTCCATCACATCTTCACCTTGAGCCTGAGCCAGAGGGTCGTTCCCTACCGGGTGGAAAACTTCATGTCTGGTTCCTGTGCCCAAGAAGAAGACACCTACCACACACAGTGACTACAGGCCGGTTGCCCTGACATCGCCTGTCATGAAGTCGGACCTTCACTGGACCCCCTGCAGTTCGCTTACCAGCCCCGGATGGGAGTGGAAGACGCCATCATCTACCTGCTGCACCGAGTCTACTCGCACCTTGAGGAGGCAAGCAGCAAGGTGAGAGTCATGTTCTTTGACTTCTCTAGTGCGTTCGACACCATCCGACCAGCTCTCCTCAGCAACAAACTCCTGGACATGCGGGTGGACACTCCACTGGTGGCCTGGATCAACAACTACCTAACAGGCCGCCCACAGTATGTAAGACTGCAACACACCACATCAGACATCATACGGAGCAGTACGGGGGTCCCACAGGGGACAGTACTGTCTCCATTCCTGTTCACGCTCTACACCTCTGATTTCAGGTTTTGCTCACAGTCCTGCCACCTGCAGAAGTTCTCAGACGACTCTGCCATCGTGGGCTGCATCAGCAGGGACCAGGAGGCCGAGTACAGGAGTGTGGTGGACAGGTTCGTGGAGTGGTGTGGGCTGAACCATCTGCAGCTTAACGTCGGGAAGACAAACAAGCTGGTGGTGGACTTCAGGAAACAGTGGAACCCCCCAGACCCCATCATCATCAATGGCTCAGCAGTGGACATAGTGGATGACTACAAATACCTTGGTGTCCACATAGACAATAAACTGGACTGGTCTAAGAACACACACACTGTCTACAAAAAAGGTCAGAGCAGACTGTACTTCCTCAGGAGGCTCAGATCTTTCAACGTCTGCAGGACCATGCTGCAGATGGTCGCCAGCGCCATCTTCTACGCTGTCGCGTGCTGGGCCAGCCGGCTGAGGATGGCTGACACCAACAGACTCAACAAGCTCATCAGGAGAGCCCGCTCTGTCCTGGGACTGGAACTGGAGTCTGTGGTGGAGGTGTCAGAGAGGAGGATGCTGAGGAAGCTGCTCAGCATCAAGGACAACACCTCCCACCCCCTACATGCCACGCTGACGGCCTGTCAGAGCACCTTCAGCCGGAGACTGAGACCACCGAGAGTCAACACAGAACGCCACAGGAGGTCTTTCTTACCTGTGGAAATCAAGCTGAACAATTCCTCTTCCATCTGCAGTAGGGATAAATAGTAGTGTAGTTATTGTTATATGTGGATTGTGTACTGTACTGTGTTGTATGTAAGATGAGTGTGTCGTGTTAATTGTTATTTGATACTCTGTAACCCTGGCAAAACAATTTCCTCCGGGATCATTAAAGTCTTAAAATTTGTTGTTTCTTTCCTTTATCATCCATTACTGGCTATTTCATTTTATTCTTTGTTCATTTATAATCCATTAGTAGTAGTTTTGTTGAGTTGTCTGATTATTCTTTGGTAATTACCTTTTCAGACCCTTTTGACCGTAGGGTTAATTATACTTAGAGCAGAGTTTGTGTTTACTGTGATATCGTTTACCACTAACATTATAAAAGTCATGAGAGACAAATGTGTTTGGCTAATTATTTCCTTGTAATGGTAAATGTTATAGCTTAATTCTCAATCCTATACCTACATCAAACTCCTTGGAGAACAGCAACATTTTAATAAACATTAAACCCTTAATCAGCTTAGATAAATATTTTGAGTGTCACATTTCTAGTACATGCAACATTAGCTGTTTTGTCTAAAATATTTTAAAATTAATATTAAACATAATTCTTGACGTTGAGAATAAATCTCATCAATGATATATCAGTGATATATCATAAATCTTATTCTAATTTTGTGTTAAAGACTTTTAAATGGTAGGAATTGTTTCTTCAGTTTAGATTCAATGCACAGATGTCCCCTCCTAATTTTAACGTATTAATAGTAATAAATTGCATTTACATAGATTAACTCAGCAGAAAAGTCTGCATTGTCTTACTTTTTTTCACTAAACTGTGTCCTTAAAAAATCATTATATGGCATAAATACCAAATACAGATGTCAATAGTCTTTTGTTCTTGCATTTTTTGCTTTTTTAACTTCTTTATGATGTGTCATGTAATTATAATGCTCTCATGTTTTATGAGGTTAACTGTAAAAGCACCGTCTATTTTAAACTGATGAGCAGTATTTATTTACTGACTGATGGGGAGTGTATAGGCTGGGTGGTCATTTGTCCGTTAAGTGCTGTGTTGTTTCTTTGAGCACTTTTCATGGTCTTGGGCTGGAGCCCAAGAACATTCATTTCAGTGTTGCCAGTTATTTGGTATCCTTGCTTCTGTCAGTCTGGCCCAGGGCAGCGGTGGCATTGATGTAGTTTACTACTATCAGTGTGTGCATGGGAGATTGACTTAATATAGTGTAGAGGGAGACTTCTGACTGGAAAAAGGCCTGTGAAAGCCGGCCATTTACTAACATTGTATCAATGTTCCAAAAATGTTGTTCCTTTTAGCTAAGCAGACTCACTGATCCCAGCCAGCTACTGAATCCAATCATTATACTATATGATTTAGGTTTATGTTCTGAATATTGTGTACATCAAACAATATATATCAGACTGTCAGTGACATTGACGTCAGGATAAAAAGGAATTTACTTGCTCTTCAAAAACAAGAACACTGTGAATTTATCCTTTTATCTTTTATCCTAATAGATTCATCATGGACTTTGCGAAATATAGATCAACATAAGCATTGACGATACATCATAAAGAAGACAGTATGGTTTCATGATATGTTTTATTTAACGTAACCAGAAGTTCTCCAGCTTCAGATTTCTTGATTGACTGCCAGTGTCTTCTCTGCGGGATTTTCTATGTCAAAATTCATCTAAAGAAATTTAAAAAAACTTGATGATTTTAGATACTAGAAGACCAAACAGTAAGGTAAATATGATTTCTGCTATTTTATGAAATAATTAAAATTTTCATGCAGGAACTGCGCAGCACTGGGAAACCTTTAATACACTTTAAAGGACTTAGTGGTTGTGAGCAATTTTGAAATGATTTTCTTACATGTTTCTTTGCCTTTTTACTTAATTTAATGCCTCATTTATCCTTTTAATAAAAATGTTATTGCTTTTGATTTGAATCTGGTATTGATTTTTTTATTGTTGTGTCACTCCGTTATGTAAATTATGTCTGTTACAAACTGTTATATAGATAAAACTGATACAAAAATGGTTGTGTTATGAATGATTTTCACTAGTTTCTTGCTTGCATTGGTTTTATTGGGTTGGAAGCAATACTACATGCACAAGCTTCACTAACTGTATATTTAATGGCACTCTGAGAAAGAGCAGTCAGCATAGATTAAAGACCATTTATTATCCAATGTATTTCTTTGATGTGTTGTTGAAAACTAATAACGAGTGTAATAAACCTTGGATAGCATTGATATTCATAAAAACTGTTCAATTCCTAACATTTTGTAATGTTTTTGACAAAACACGGTCAGGAAATGAATTATTTAAAAGTCTTATAAGTACCTAATTGCATAGTTGTATCTTTCTAAATAGTATTATACATTGTTTTATTTAAAACAAATGTATTGTTGCAGTTGCGTTAAAGTCGTTGCATTCAAAACTGTATTGCATCAGTTATCTGTTGCTAGGTAACCAGAGCACACATTTTAATTCATGCCATTGACCTCAAACACATCACTCCAATTACTTTCCAATTAATTTCAAACAATTATTTTGTCCTCTGTTTTGTTCTGTTGGCAAAGCTTCTGTAATCACTAAATAAGCTATTGGTCCTGCACAATAAATATATCAAGGGAGCAGCTTTTCAAAGCAATTAACTGAACAGTAATTGGACTGTACTTTTAGATGAATGCTACATTGTTAACATGTACAAGGATGGATGATTCAGGTTTGTTGTAATTGTCATGTACCTCAGGTTTGACAAATCACCTATCAAACATCATTCTAAAAGCTTTTAATTGAAGGGTTTTGCATGAAATAAAGCTTTGCTTTTACTTCTGCTTCATTACTTCTATCAAGTTTTAGCGGCCTGCTGCTTGTGCCATCTGCCATTCTGATCTTTGTGATTAAGTTCTTAGTTTTCAATCATTTTGTGTAAATCCTCCATTTTTGTTAGGTTCCGATTAGAGATTAAAATATATTTAAAGATGTAAAACATGTGTTGTTCTTTTCTGTTTTGGTTCATCCATAAAATTCCACACATCTTTTCTAAATCCAACAAACAGACAATAATCAAACCTTGGATTGGCTTTTTTAGGCCATACTGTTCTTTTTCTAAGTGTCAGTGAAAGGCTGTTCAAGGCTGACCAAAGAATATGCCGTCCCCCACAAAAGGCTAAAAGCAATTAAATGTAGGCTATAGTGGGGTATTATGATGTTTTTTGACAATGGTGACTTACTGTGGATAAAAAAAAAAGCCGTTCTGTATGCCTGCTGAATCAGATGCAATCAAACTAGTCCATTTATGGATTACTTACTGATGTTAATCCCTTTCAGAGCTTGTGCTCTTTCTGAGAAAATGCATTTCTGCAGAAATCAATTGTATTCCCAATTATGTTTAGGCATAACATAATCTGTGGCTGTAGTTTGATCTAAATTAGAACAATGTTTACTGCTCTGGAAGGAAGCTGTTGAGACATGTGTTGCTCTGTGTAGCAGACCACAATCCCAACAAATCATTTGCAGTTGAGAGCATACCTTTGTGCATTGAGCATGATTACCAACTCAACCCCTCAGACAATTTTGACAACTTCCATCCCTGTTTCAGAGATGAAAAACAACATGGTGGATGTAGGGGAATAAAAAACAGCAAAGCAGTGATAAGAAACATCTTTGAGATTATAAATAAGTCTATTGGACTACTAAATGAGCGCCATCACCTCTATTAGTAGGGTTCACCCAAACATCTTGCATTTCTTGGGGCATGCCCTCCCGCCTGGATGTCAGGTTGTTGAACAAAGACACACAAACTCCAAAATATTGTTTCCAGTTCCTGGACATTTAAACAGACCGTTATGAAAACATTGAGTCAGTAAAAACAACTCTAACTTTATATAAGAGGACATTTAAAGGTTTTAAATGTATAGGAAATTATTGACTCCTAAAGGGTTCCTTAGATTGGAAACTTTTTCAAACTGATTTGCTTATGATGTATCTTTGATTTTAATTGATTTTCTTGTAAAGTGTTTTGAGACGACATCTGTTGTAAATTGGCGCCAAAGAAGTAAACTGATTCTTGATTCTTAAAGGTTTGAGATCACTAATGTACTTTAGTTATACATACACACTTATAATGTATTTAAATGTAATGAACATTTTCTTAGTGTGTTACATTACCTTTATTTTGTTTTTGTTCAATTTCATGTGAGATATTAACACAAAGTAGTGTATTGATGCAAAACCTCCTTTAAGACTTTCTTAAACTGTCTTTCACTGGAAATCTACCTACACATGCTTGGATTGTGCCTGTAGTAGATTTGGACATTGAGACTGAAGTGTTTGCCCATTCGTGGGGGTTAAAAAGTTTTATTTTATCTTATTTTCAATTAGGTATCAATACAGAAAATGGTGTGAATCCATTAGATCCCTAACAAATGACTCCTGAACTTGACAGGGAAGCTACATTTTGCTAATGTTACCTACATTTATTTTTGTTAGTGCTTGGAAATCAGTTGATTGAGGTTTTTTCAAAAATGGAATGAGTTTATTTTTTGAATCTATTAACCGTATCAGTAAGGTACACATGTGTCACAAGTTCGCAATGTTTCATTTGGCCTTTCATTTGTTCTAAGCTGTTGGTTTATATAGACACAAATGTTTTGTAAAAACAATAAAACGTACAAATAAATTAGCAACTATATTTTTCTGCCCCCTTTTTTGTAAATTAGGCCCAACTGAGAAGCTTTTCCTGGTTAAGCCAATACTTGTGAAGACAATATATTCCACAGGATCTGGATTTAGGAGGTACCTGAGACAGAAGTGCTGAATACCACAGATGACCCATTTCAGATGTTTTACTGAAAAAAATGTAAACTTTGCATCATAATTTTCCTTTGTACCACTAGTGCGTGTCTCAAAGATTCATTTCTAACACAATCTGTTGTAGTGGGTGATCGTAATGTGACTAAGGATGGAAAGGTTCAAGAGGTATCAATGTGTTTTTATAAGGTGCTGTGAAAATTTTGCATGATTGTTAGAAATGGTCAAAATGTCGATCAGAAATATTTATGCCTTCGAAAAGACTAAGCTAACATTCACGCGATGCATTGACTACATACATTTTAATACTTGTACATTAAACACTTTAAAAAAGAAAAGTCTGGAAAATTTTCAAAATAAATTTGTCACATTTAAGTTTCAGAAGTTTTTTTTCCCAGTGATTCGAGTGAGTCGTCTCTCCATGTTTTTACCTCCCTGAACCCCTTATAAAGAAAGAAGAAAATCATCTGGCATATAACATCAAACCAAATGTGTCCAGCTTATCCAACTTTAAAGAGAATCATTTATTCCACAAAAACGAATTTCCGTGTTTGATATACTGGACCTAAGAAACTATTTACCACAGGGAGTTTCCTCCACAGTGAGAAAGCTCATCTTACCAGATCTCCATATGAATAGCTTTGGAATGATGTACTGGAATAGCAATTTGCAAGAGTTAAAACCTCAAATCTATAAGCAGAAAGACTTTTCTAAAAAACAAGATAAATACTGTTCAGAAAAAATACATCTAGTTCACAGAAAAGGAATTCATTTATGTGGAAATGCTGTTTTTTCCTGCTGGACAGGTGAACTTAGTGTAGGGGTTTCTTCTTATCTGTTGCTGATTTATAGGGGAAACCATTCAGCATCTTTGTTTATACAGGTCAAACAACAGGCTTTGTGTGTTGTGCTTTAATGAAAAGGGATTTTTCTTGTATGGTCAGATACAAACCACTGCAGCTCACAGGCTCTGACCTTAATTTCTATATGAACTCCATGTGCCTACTCTTTTCCATGAAAATCTTAAACACTTTTTAAAACTTGTACTGGTTTGTCTTCATTTCTAAGTCAGGCTGCTCCAGCAGAGATGATCTCTAAGGAGGAGAGTCGACCTGAATTACTTTCATTCTCTCAGTCTTTTTAAAACAAAGAAAAGAGCATGCATGTTCTTTTTAGTTTGTTAATAGTATATTTTAAAAAATGGATGTGTTTTTATGCGTCTCTCTTAAATTGCCTTCCATAATGAAAAACAAAATAATATTTCATGTCTGCTACCCAGGTTTACTCTATGGAGAGTCAAACATGTATATTGGTGATGTAAAGAGAAAGTGATGGGCGACTTACTTAACAAGTGTGTGAGAATTTGTTCAAATTTTGTACAATAAAATGTGTAAATGTGAAGTGGTATGACTATTCAGATCCTTGAACCCTTGATTAAAAGTTTGGTGTGCTTCACTGATGACCGTTATTACAATAGCTTTTCCAGCAGGATTACTAAAAGCTAAAAAAAAAAATCTTATCTTGCAATAAAAGTGAATATTTTGGGTTGTTTGACCTGCTTTGCTGCAGTCACTATTGTAATTTGAATCTTTCTCATTATTCATCCCACAAAGGAATTTGCTTTTTGGAGACTTAATGATTATTCAGTCGTGCTTTAATTGTACATATTTTTAAACAGTTATCCTCCTGGGCTTTGCTCTGGAAATCATGTTTGAAATTTCATGTCCAAGTAAATTTCCGAGTTTCTCAGCGATTGCAAACTGTATAGTTGTTTTTTTAGAATATACAGTACATAAACATACTGAAAATTTGATGATTAAGGTTGCAAACTTTAGAAACTATAGATCGCCCAATAGAGAATGCCCACGCAAAGACTCGCACAGCTGAGGTAAACTAAAGCACTGTTTGGCAGAATGGCATCATCCAGCTACAGAAACATTTATTAATAACTCATAAGGCTCTAAATCTGAATTTATAAAAATCCTGAATGGTCATGTATTTTGAAGGGGTAGGAGAAGGATACAGAGCCATTAAAACCTCTGTCCTCAATAGGCTTCAGTTCTAATATAACTCTATGGTCAAATATTGACATCGTTCTACCTTTTAAATGAGACTGCTGGCATCTGTAATTAGTACATGCTCTGTTGATCTAATGATTTTGTTTGTATGTCACCATTTTACTTCTAGTTTGTTCATATAGCATCGTAATAAAGGATGCACAGTGGTTGTATTGTTTCCTTGTAGTAAAAGGCAACCTTGCTTCCAACCCAAGCTTAGGGTTTTTTCTTCATGGAGCTTAAAAGCTAAAAAACACAGAGGTTGGGGGGTTGATTGTGTTGAGTTGTTGCCTTTAAAGACTATGGTTCCTTTTTTATACTTTTTTACTTTTCATTGTGTTTACTTGTGTTCTCTGGGGATTACCATTTTCTCCCGCAGTCTAGAAACACGGTTAGGAATGGATGTGTGGACTTTTTTTGTGTTAATTGTGATGATATATTGCTTACAGTCAACACAAAAACAACACTTAAGATTGTAACGCTTCAGACAAATAAACTGTCCCCATGGTGGCATTTATGCCATAATTGCCACTGGGGTTGGTCAACATTTAGACTAAACACAGGAAACAGATTTCATACATAGGAAAGTCTTTCAAGCAATCATCAGTTTGGTTGAACTCTGTCAAAGTTGTACCAGAATAAGATATTGTGTTCCCCAGAGTCCTGTTCTGATATAACTTCTTGTGTCTGAGAGCTTGACGTGTTTGATGATTTGTTTTTAAAAAGGATACACATTGTACTATAAACCCACGATATCCCACAATAAGATGTTTAAGAAACTGTAATCCCTTTCATTAAACATGGACAGCCAAGTTTACTCTTTAGGTCATGAAGTTGTTGACTGACTGAGGGAATTGGACCATAGATAATGACTCACTTTTAACTAATCGAATAACAGATTTTCTTCCTCTAACAGATTTTTTAAATGTTACATAATTGGTAAAGTGATATCTTCGTAGGAGCAACTGACCTTTTCAAAAAGGTCCTCACTGAGAAGTATGCAATTTTGATGATGCATTTGGGACTTTTTTTAATTTGTTTTCCTATTTAATTACAATATTCATTTTTCTACTAAATAAACTCCTTTTCAACAGGACTTTAATTAAAAGAAGAAAGTTAAAGTCCTAAGCTTTTATTTGATTTACTAAAACTTAACATGGTTTAAACAAGAAAAAGAAACTCTGATGTCATCTCTTCTGTCATAAATATTTTTCTCTTTGCTCGACACTCATTCTAACTAGATGAAGCCTACAGTACATAAAAATTAATTCATAACTTGGATGGACTCTGCAGGGTCTTGGAAAATACTTCTGGAAAACTACCAATCATGAGTTAATTGAAGTTCAATTAAGTTTATTTATATAGTGTCAATTTACAACACATATCATCTCAAGAATCGTTACTTGAAAATTCTTTTCAATCATACATAAATTCATACATGGTAAATTAATCAGTTTAAAAAGTTTCCAATCTAAGGAAACTCGGCAGATTGCATCAAGTCGTCAACTTTAATTAACTCCTCCTAGATCCGCACACAGAAACAATAGCTTGCATTGTGCCGTCGACTTTATAGCAATCCCTGACACTGAGCTATCGTCTGTCTCTTCAAACTCACAACTAGTGGGGTTTAAAGAGAAAGAAGAGAAAAATAGAAGCAGAGGAGGCTTAAACAAAAGGAAAACTTAAAGGAACGTTGAGCTGCTGGTAGCACCACCAGCCGATGTTCTTCTCAAAGAGGGTGTCTCTGCTAACCAAATCAATTATAGAGTCTATGGAGAAAAGAACACTAAAATCTAAACCTATTCCAGCATGATTATTGAAAATACTGTGAGTGTAGAAATTAACTCTTTCTCCAGATGGCAAAAAGTACAGCAAAGTCCAGTAGGGGTGAGGCAGAAATTAGAAAAACCGTGTGGCAGAAGTAAGTTCAGGATTTGGGAAGATGGAACAACGCTGGACATCTTCTTGCTGTTAGGCTTTTAATATTCTGGCGACTAGGCTGGGGAAGTGGGCTTGCTTATAAAGCCAGGGAAACAGGTGGAAACTATGAGTGGTCGAAGCAGACAAAGTACAGGGAGGATGACAACAAAGCAGCCTAGCTACCAGAATCATAAACCTTGTACTATATTGAAAGACTTTGATACCTTACCTAAGGTTTCCCACCACTGCTCTCCATAGTTTCAATTGCAAAACACAACATACTTAAGGTAAAAAAACCATAAGCTACAAGCACACAACAGGCGATATCCCACTTTTTCACAGCTGTCTAAACATCCCAATTTCAATCTTGGAAGCCAAATAAAAATGTATTTGTGCCACTTCCATATGTGGTGCTAAGGGTCATGATGCATTTAATTGGTAATGTGGTATTCTGCAAGCAGCTCCGAGTTTAGTTCTACTGTCTTAGGTAGCCTCATTTTGTTATAGGCTTTTGACAACACAACCGTTTCTCATTGTTTAAAAACTTTAAAATCCTTCCATAGATGGAAGCATCCACTGTTATTTTCAGAAACATTGTGCTGCTGTGTGACATTCTTCTACTGCTCTTCTTCTGCTCATATGGGCCACTATGTCTGATTTAATCAAAAGGAACATCAAGATCTGCTGTGTCAATGTAACCAAAGACTGATATGCACTGAGCTGGGTCTACTAGTTAAAAAAAGGGCTCACACCTTCAAAAAGGAGAAAGTTAATTCTTAAGTTTTAACTGAAGTGCCATTTGTTCTGTCAAGTACAAGATGTAAGATACTATTTAGTCTTACTGAGGTACTTTGTGATGAGCCTGGAGGAAGATAAATTAAAGACATCCTATCAGTAGAGGCGTTTAGATTCACACCTGACATCAACATTCATCCTCACATGTCAGCTTTAACTGTGTTCTCGGTTTATCTTGTTCTTTACATTTGTGACTTGATTAACAAGAGACCATGCCTACATTTGACCCCACCTTTAAGGTTCCATTGGCGCTCAGAGTATAAAGCTTGTAGTTTGTATATAAAACTGTTCATACATTAGATTAATCTTGTTGGGCTCTCACGTTCTAGCCAATCAATTTTCTTACATGTTTCCTATTTCTTGAAAAAACATTTTCATAAAAACTAAAGCATAAGACGGAACCAGAATCCTGAGCAAATTTTACATAAAACATACACTCAAATCATTAATATATAACACAGTGTGACTAATTGGACACAAGATAAATGGTTGTGATGTAACTTTGTATATCAAAGCTGATGTAACAGAAAGTCAGCAGAATGAAAAAGGAACAAAAAACCTCAGTAATGTGAACTCGGAATGGTAACTGTACACTCTTTTTTTAAGGAAGTATTTCACACCTTTCTGCGCCTTCCTGCTGATTCTTTGATCCAGCTAGTCTTAATTAAAAGCTCTACATCTGCCACCATGCTGTGCCACCCACTTCAGCACCACAGTTACAGATCGTTTTCACCACAGAGCCAGAGAGCCGGGTTGTCTGGTTCCTGGAAGAAATCTGGTTTGGCCTGATTTCTGTGTATAGACTTTCTTTTGGGTATTCATGCTTCTAAACTTTGTTCAATGTTACACTAATTCAAAAATCTGTTCTTTATTTAACATCAGTTCCATTTCTGTTCATCTCTCATTTTTGTGGCCACTCTCAGTCTGATTAATTTGCTCTTTCAATTCAAGCATTAAATTAATTATCTCTAAAAGTTTTATTCAAAAAGTTAGAACTCATTCATGCCAGTCAAACTGAGCCATTGGGAGTTATTTAGGGTTGTCTTCTCCCAAATAAAAGTCTTTTGCTGATAGAAAAACTCACACTGGGATTTAAGATAAGTCCTATATCTCAATTGTCACGCAGAGACGACATGGTGAACAAAGATGTATTATTTTTGGAGAATGTATTGAATATATAGAAAGAGGGTAAGCAGTTTTAAAGCCTGAGTGATCTTTCAGCAAATCCTTAGCTTCTAGCTCTCATGGCTACATTTCTTCAAAGCACAGAGAATGGTTTCAATTTTCCACATGCTGATGCAGGATAAAGGGACAGAAAAGGGCTCCAACAGGAGCTCCATGAGTTACTCTTGCCAATATATTGATGCATGTGTGAGACTGATCCAAGGATAAAAGTCCCCGGAGACAGAGCTCAGGAAGGAGAGACGGTGATGTATATATTAATTTGTCTCCGCCATGTGAGACATGTGCACTTTCTCTCAACTCCTCATGAATAATAACGTTTGTGGAGCTTAATATGACTCATTCTGATATTACATAAGATGATGGAATCGTTTGAAAACCAATTGACCTCAACCTAAACCTTATCATTGTGACTTGACATTGACCCTTGAGTGTTTGTGTTGACCGTGACATCAAACGTCACGTTCAGGAATGGTCGGCTACAAATCCTGCAGAGAAATGACTGACCTAGAAACTTTGGGACTGAAACTAAGATAACTTTACATAGTCTTATGCAAATTTACAGTAAGATATTTTGCATTTTACTTGTTTATCCCCTGATTTAATTGTTTTGATTTACTTGACAAAATTCCATGCAGAATAATTTTAAGATTGATATTCTGTATGTTGTAAAGTTTACTTATTGTTAAATCAAGAAGCAGCAAACCATGCCTGTTTCTACAGAACAAAGGAACAAGTTATTGATATGTTTTTGTTGAAAAGTTACGTACACGGTTCAGTCTCTTTGGGTAGAAGACCAACTGCAGGGACTTTGAGAGCCAGTTTTGAACCTTACCAGAACAGGTGAGCCTAATGAAGATGACTCAATGCCTCACTGGATCATTCATTTTAATTTGTGTTCCCTGTTAGAAATGGAACCTTAAAAAAGTTACCTAGTAGAAATCCTAAGCTATGAAGAGCATCTTCATACAAATGGCCTTTTAATTACAACTCCTGAATACAAATCATGAGTGTTTTTTTCTTTCTTCAAACCTAGTGTCTTTTAAGCAAAATTGTTGCATCTACTATTACTTCCCACATCAGAATAACAACCTGAGAAAACTGTCTTTATATCTGTCGAACTAATGTTTAAAGAAGGAAAAATATTGTTATCAGAACTCATCTCTGTGGTTTAAAAGAACAAAAAACATTATTAAATATAAACGATCTGTTTAATACTAGTGGGACACTTTAGAAAATCTGTTTCATACTTGACTCCATTATAAGTAGTTTACGAGTTATTAGTGGATGAGACCAAACGTTCATTCAGTTTTAGTACTTTTAAGCCATGGATTAGATACCATCCCAAAGTAATTAGCCATTGCACAAACAAAAACCAAAAAATCGCGATTTGCACAATATCAAGGGTAAGCAAAAAATAAATAAAAAAACTTGCAATGGCAGTTTTTTTGTTTTTGCGATTTGAGTGCCAACAGTGCCCCATATGCTATCCCACCCTGGACAGAGAGACCCCCCCCCCCCCCCCCACATGCATCCAGTGTTAAAACAAACAGTTTCTGGTAAATCCCTGAGTTGTACATTCTTTTTTTGTCTTTGACATTGATAAAACATTTCATAAGGGCTTCCCGGAGGTTCATAGAGGAGGGAATCTTTACCACAGAGCAGTTAGACGAGCTCTTTCTTTTCTGGTATTGCACTGCCATGCTTTTTCCACAGGAATGGAATTGTTTGTAGAAAACATCAGTGCAGCTTCTGAACATCTAGTAAAATAAAAACTAATACTCATAATTCTGGTGGTTCAAACCTACTAATAACTACTTGTAAAACATACATGTAAACGGTAACATGATCTAGATAAAGCAGAAAAGAAGATGTGTGTTGTTTACAGGTTGGACTGAGAAATGGATTATAAAAAATATGGTGAGATTATCCTTTTTACCACAAATATTCAGAAGAAAAAAAGAAATGACAGAGAAGGCCACCAGTGCTGCTTATACCTGAGTATTGAGTGTAAAATGAACATACAGATTAAAAAAATAATCATTAGGTCAAACTCAAAAGACTATTTTTTTCTGCAACTCAACAGATTAAAAAAAAACATAATGGTTATGTAAAAAGCTTGAAACTGGAAAAAGACAGAAAATGAACATTTGTTGACAGTTATTTTAAGCAAATATAACATTGCCTTTTGAATGTTGTATATAATGATAATAGAATGTTCTTGAGGCAGGCCTGGACAATAATGATTGTACATCTAGAAAAGGGTGGAAATAATGTGACCATATGGACATTAAATTAAAAGCGTCCTCAAAGTAGCATTACAGCTGGATTCAAGCAGGTAATTAGTAAAGAGTGACAAGTAGGCCATGGTGCTGTCTGGTGACATAGTGTCCAAAACGAACATTGGCCCCAGGAAGTCATGGAGAGAAATGTCTCAAGACTTTACCCAGAAACTTACAGAGAAGCATGTTGAAACATAACACTACAAAGACCATCTGCAATCAGATTGATGCTGCTGCGAGTAGTCCTGTTACTACAGTCGCACATATTATAAGAGAAAATCATGACAAACTGAATAAAAAATAATATGAATGGTAACCAAAGAGCCCAGAATGATCCCCAAAGAAATAAAAGATCAAGGTACATACTTGGGCAAAGTAGGTTTCTATGGGATTCAACCAAGGCACACACTGCTGTTGAAAAAAGGATGACTATAGGAGAATGTCCTTAAGACGAGACAAGACTTTAACTTTTTGGCAAGGCACCTAAGCTGCATGTTTACAGAAGCTTGGTCACACATCATTATGGGTGTAAGTGACTCTGTGGATTCGCTGTTAAATGGTTGATCTAGTTCCAACACAAACACAGCAGTACACAGAAGAAGGTATCCAGGGATTCTCTACCAGTTACTTGGCTGAAACTAATGGTCAACCTAGTGTCAGAACCCTGAAGACAGAATAAGGTAACAGGATCTATGGGTAATGTGAGAATTGGGGCACTGAAATAAATTGTGTAAATAGAGAAAGATTCCAATAGAGAGATGTGAAAGTAAAAATCATTGGGCAGCAACATGATAATGAACAGGAAGTCAGGCAAGAAAAGGAAAACTGGACATTTAAGCACTAAGTGGCTTAATCTTTCAATAATCTGGCGCTGTCTGCCTTCCAGAGGGCTGTATATAAAGCCAGCATGAATAGGTGGTAGGAATGAGACAGATTAGGTGTAAGCAGGGGAGATGCAGGTCGAAAGAATCAACCAATTAACATGGAGAGAAGCAGGAAGTGTGATGAGATGTAAAATAAAACCAAGTAACTAGACCAGAATCATAGCAGGTTAATACTTGTTTAAAGGTTATTACTTTTTTTAATATACACTTTTATTCTGATTAATGAGCCTTAACAGAATTCACTTTCTAATTTATTTATTTATTAAAATATGATGAATGAACAAGAGATATTTCATGTTGCTGCTGTGAACTTTGTTCATAACAGGGATTATTAAGTACCTTTTATCTTATTAAAAAGAATTAAGAATTAATTGTTGTGAGGGTAGAAGTGGAACAAAGCTGGTGATAGCAGCTGGAGTGGTGAAAATGCATAAATCAGAGCCTTAACTTGAGCCACTTCATTATATTAGTTCCATTGAATTGAAAAGCCAGTAAAGTGTGTTTGTTACTCTGGATCACAATTTAACAATAATCTTTGTGATTAGTCAGATTTTTATAACACAGTAACTAAAGGAAAGGATGCTTATATGGTGCTTAGAAAAACACAATAAATGGCACAAAACAGTGTCAGCACTGATTTATCTCTCCAATTATGAGAAGTTATTCTGACAGAAACACTTAAGTGGTTAAAAGAGAGGGAGCGAGACAGAAGCCTAAAAGAAAGTTAGTAGAACAGAGATGCAATGTATCATTAATCTCTTCCTGCTCTCCGTTTATCACATCTCAGTTTCCTTTTGACACTCTTTAATCTTAGAGGCCCAAATTAAAAGCCATGAATACCCCACCAAGGTATGTGCCACCCAGAATATTTACCCACTCTCTTCTACTGGAGAAAGGGCTTGGGACCTGGCATCGCGGTTCCATGTCTTCTGCAGAGTCTATAATTAGTTAAAAACAAAAAAACAAACAGCAGGGAGGAAGTATTCATGTCTAAATGCAAAGCATTTTATAATTGTAGTTCAAATATTAAAACTATAGTCTTCATTCTTGATGTTTTTAGCATAACATACAAATAAGTTTGATCCAAAATCTTACAACATCTGAAAGGAATCATGGGCAATTTTATTTTTAATTTGCATTTATTCTTTAGTTTAACAAAAAACTATCTCTGAGATTATAAAGGCTAAGTTTTCTACTTTTATTTTTGGTGTTGAAGTGTCACTTGGAATGTTTTATCAAAATCAAGAACCAGGAGTTTTATACATTAATGTGGCTTAATGTGTATTTGTATATCATCTTCAATAAATTGTCCTGGGATTTAATGTGATGAACCAAATGAAAGTAGAGTTTATTTGTAAAATGAAAATTATGCTTTTTTAAAGGATTTTTGCCACAAACAAATCTGAAGTGTCAAATGTTAGAATTATCACTACTGACTTATTTTGCCAATTTTTCGTTGCAGATGCCTGAAGTTGGAGAGCATCTGTGAACATTAGTTTGCTGCAGATTTAGCTCATCCATCTTTTCATTAACTAACTCTCTTGGCTGATTTTCTGGTTAATGATTTCCTTTCTTGGATGATTGGTAGGTTTCTAGTAGTTTTTGGATGAGGAATTAAACCGAGGAATCTAAAAGGGTCTAAGCTTGTTATTTTGCTTCATAACCTAACCCTATTTAAATGTTACGCCGCATTTAGCCTTGACCTGTCAGATATGTTCTGCCCAGTTGTATTAATACTGAGATTCAATTAGACACAGATGAACTGTAAGTACCTATTAGGAGACTTCTTAAGGAGACTACAAACCAGATTCCAACATCTAATATTTTATTCAGATTAGAACACAAATCACAGATCAAAAGTTTAAACTGAGAGAATGTTTCATTTTAAGGGAAAAATAAGTTGTTTCAAACTTTCATGGCATTAATAAATCCCAAAAAGGTTGGGACAAGGTCATTTTTTACCAATATGTGACATCCCCCCCTTCTTCTTACAACAGTCAACAGACGTCTGGGGCACGGACGTAATTTTGGGGGGGACACAGGGGACATGTCCCCTGCACTTTTTCAAATGTCCAATTTGGTTGCCTGCACTTTTTACAGTCCAAAAACAATGTTCCCCTACACTACACTGGAATTATCAGCACTAGGACCAAGCGGGTTCTGAGTTTAGACCGCCCACAAGCACTTGATTGGCTCTCTGTTGTTTGGATCTCTTGTGTGATTGGCTGTCTCCACCGTCACTCGCTACAATCAGCGCCGTAGAGAGAGAGTTCAGACACTCCCATTGAAGATGCTGGCTGATGTCACTTCCTGTTGTTGCTCCGTGTGTCTGTTAGCGTCTGCTACCTCCGCGTGCTCTTTTAATACGCCTTATTATCTGTACTGAGACGTTTCTAAACTCACCTTCACGTTAATCACACATTTCTGTTGCTCCACTGAAGTTTTTAGAAACCGTAATTGTTCTAAACGGACCTTTTTGTGTCGTAAGGACTCGCTAGCTTAGTTAGCTTAGCTTCTAGCGGTACTATGGCTTCTTCCTCTGCTTCTCTTCTTCCCTGCTCTGTGTGTCAGATGTTTAGTTATTCCTCTGCCTCCTTTATATATTATGGTACATGCATTAAATCAGAATCAGAATCAGAATCAGCTTTATTCGCCAAGTATGTTTACGCACACAAGGAATTTGTTTCCGGCTGTTGTTAGCTCTACAATTTACAACAATACAATATACAACAAGACTATGTAGACAATATACAAGTTTACATAGACATTTAAGTAGAAGGGATGCACTGGTGATTTCCTCATCTCAAACAATATGTTGAAACAAAAGTTAACAAAAATGGTGTTATACACCACAACAAAAAATGTCAACGTCTCAGTAACTCGTCATGTGTCCTTGAGCATCAATTACAGCTTGACAACGACATCTCATGCTGTTCACAAGCATGTTTGCATATGTACAGAAAATATAAAACTAGTGTAAGATAAATAGTTAAGGTGAAGTTACAGTATTATACAGCAAGTATAAAGTGCAGTGTGGCATGTAAACAACAGTAAACAGCAGTTTAGTTTTTGTTATGAATAAGTTTGATGGCATTTGGAAAAAAACTGTTACAGTGACTGTTTGATTTTGTGTTCGGGGCTCTGTAGCGCCTGCAAGAGGGTAGAAGGTTAAAGAGTTTGTGACCAGGGTGTGAGGAGTCCTTGATAATATTTTCTGCCCGGTTTATGGTCCATGATTTGTATAAGTCTTGGAGGGTGGGCAAAGGAGCATCGATGATTTTTGCTGCTCTATCCACCAATCTTTGTAATCTGCATCTGTCCTGTTTTGTGGGTGAACCAAACCACTCTGTGATGGATGTGCACAGAACAGATTCAATGACTGCAGTGTAGAACTGTTTCAGCAGCTCCTGTGGCAGACCGTGTTTCCTCAGTTGACGCAGAAAGTACATCCTTAAGATGGCGGCGCGCGGTAGTGCAGCGGCTTCTCCCGCTCCTAGTGAACACCCTGATTTAAGTAGTTTTTACGTTGGTTCCGAGCCCAAACTTATGCGCCTCATGCGTATGAGTTATGGACGGACTGAACTTTTTAGGTTTAAGGACAGTTTGATCAGCAAAAACTTAGAAAATAACATCCAAGCAAAACTGGGCAGACTACAGCTCCTCCGGACTTCGGCGTGGGGGAGCAGAGCGCTGCAAACAAAGGGCCGGCGGAGGCGATGCAAGCGGC
>JAVLVB010000662.1:37385-50552 GCA_032876305.1 Orestias chungarensis
TGTCTGATGATTTTACCAATAGGGAGCATGTATATAGTAAATAGAATTGGGCCAAGTACAGAACCCTGTGGTACTCCACAAGTAACCTTACAATGCGGAGAGGATTTGTCATTTAAATGAACAAACTGGGATCTATCAGACAAA
This sequence comes from Orestias chungarensis, assembly GCA_032876305.1. NCBI lineage: Eukaryota > Metazoa > Chordata > Actinopteri > Cyprinodontiformes > Cyprinodontidae > Orestias > Orestias chungarensis. The sequence goes on from JAVLVB010000662.1 coordinate 37,530, forward strand.
TACGATTTAAACCAGCCTAGTGCTGTTCCCTTGATCCCCACAGTGTGTTCGAGCTGAGTTGATTACCAATATGAAACACAGTAAAGCTGAATGTTCCAGTAACTAAACCATGAGGATTGTTTTTAGATTGAATGGGTTTTTGGGTTTTACAGCTTATAAAATCTTAAATTGGTTGTTTTTACAGCATCGATAAAAGTATTCACGCCCTTGGATCTGTTTAGCCTTTGTTGCATTTCTAAGTCTGACTTAGAAATGTCACTTGCACTCCAAATTTTCATCTCTGCTATGTCCGAAGTCCCATATTGTAGATTCTGTGTAGTCAAATCCCATTTCTCGCGTAGTTCTTCATATTTTATTATATTATTTAAAATTGCTATCAGGGTGTAAACTGGACCGGGGGATTAGAATTTCGTCCCACCTCATGTGCCACATGTGATGTGATGACAAATTAAATTCCTTGATACCTTGATTCCTTGAAAAATACACCACAAAGCATTTGATGTATTTAAACTGAAACACTTAAACAAATGTGTTGTAGAAAATCAGTGAGAAAAAGAGTAGATGCATAAATATTCATCTCCTTTAGAGTGATTGACCATTAAAGAACACTCCCAGCCAATCAGACGAAAAGTTACAGGGTAGATCCGTCTCACAGACATGGAGACAAATGTGTCCAGATCAGGCCGTCCTTGCTCTCGAGTGGGCAAACGAGTAGAAGACCAGTGAGAGAGAGTGAGGGAGGTCACCGGGTAACCATGGCAACGCTGATGGAGTAGATCTGCCAGACGTTTGCTCAAAGGCACGTGAGAAACTACACGGTCAGCATAATCACACCATGCACTCTGTAAAGCATGGTGGGGGCAGCATCATGCTGTGGGATGCATCTCTGTTTCCAGCCAGAGATCATTTATGTTCCCGCCAGCATTGAGCTCCTACTCCACACAAATAGTTTGAAGACATCAAGATGGAGGATCTGGAGCGGCCTAGTCAAAGCCCAGAGCTGGTGGAGCGTCTGTTAAAAAAAATTCTCTGGTTCTTTAGTTCTCTGGTTCTTTAGTTCTCTGGATCTTTAGTTCTCCGGTTCTTTAGTTCTCTGGTTCTTTAAATATCTGGATCTTTTGTTCTCTGGTTCTTTAGTTCTCTGGTTCTTTAGTTTTCTGGTTCTTTAGTTCTCTGGTTCTTTAAATCTCTGGATCTTTTGTTCTCTGGTTCTTTAGTTCTCTGGTTCTTTAGTTCTCTGGATCTTTAGTTCTCTGGTTCTTTAGTTCTCTGGTTGTTTAGTTCTCTGGTTCTTTAGTTCTCTGGATCTTTAGTTCTCTGGTTCTTTAGTTCTCTGGATCTTTAGTTCTCTGGTTCTTTAGTTCTCTGGATCTTTAGTTCTCTTGTTCTTTTGTTCTCTGGTTCTTTAGTTCTCTGGATCTTTGGTTCTTTGGTTCTTTAGTTCTCTGGTTCTTTAGTTATCTGGATCTTTAGTTCTCTGGATCTTTGGTTCTCTGGTGCTTCAGTTCTCTGGTTCTTTAGTTCTCTAGATCTTTGGTTCTCTGGTTCTTTAGTTCTCTGGATCTTTAGTTCTCTGGATCTTTGGTTTTCTGGTTCTTTAGTTCTCTGGTTCTTTAGTTCTCTGGATCTTTAGTTCTCTGGATCTTTGGTTCTTTGGATCTTTAGTTCTCTAGATCTTTAGTTCTCTGGATCTTTTGTTCTCTGGTTCTTTAGTTCTCTGGTTCTTTAGTTCTCTTTCTCTTCAGTTCTCTGGTTCTTTAGTTATCTGGATCTTTGGTTCTCTGGTTCTTTAGTTCTCTGGTTCTTTAGTTCTCTGGTTCTTTAGTTCTCTTTCTCTTCAGTTCTCTGGATCTTTTGTTCTCTGGTTCTTTAGTTCTCTGGTTCTTTGGTTCTCTGGATCTTTGGTTCTCTGGATCTTTAGTTCTCTGGATCTTTGGTTCTCTCGTTCTTTAGTTCTCTGAATCTTTAGTTCTCTGGATCTTTAGTTCTCTGGTTCTTTGGTTCTCTGGATCTTTGGTTCTCTGGATCTTTAGTTCTCTGGATCTTTGGTTCTCTCGTTCTTTAGTTCTCTGAATCTTTAGTTCTCTTGATCTTTAGTTCTCTGGATCTTTAGTTCTCTGGATCTTTGGTTCTCTGGTTCTTTGGTTCTCTGGATCTTTAGTTCTCTGGTTCTTTAGTTCTCTTTCTCTTTAGTTCTCTGAATCTTTAGTTCTCTTGATCTTTAGTTCTCTGGATCTTTAGTTCTCTGGATCTTTGGTTCTCTGGTTCTTTGGTTCTCTGGATCTCTGGTTCTCTGGATGTTTAGTTCGCTGAATCTTTAGTTCTCTGGTTCTTTAGTTCTCTGGTTCTTTAGTTCTCTGGTTCTTTAGTTCTCTGGTTCTTTAGTTCTCTGGATCTTTAGTTCTCTAGATCTTTGGTTCTCTGGATCTTTAGTTCTCTGGTTCTATAGTTCTCTGGATCTTTGGTTCTCTGGTTCTTTAGTTCTCTAGATCTTTGGTTCTCTCGATGTTTAGTTCTCTGGTTCTTTAGTTCTCTGGTTCTTTAGTTCTCTGGATCTTTAGTTCTCTGGATCTTTGGTTCTCTGGCTCTTCAGTTCTCTAGATCTTTAGTTCTCTGGTTCTTTAGTTCTCTGGTTCTTTAGTTCTCTGGATCTTTAGTTCTCGGAATCTTTAGTTCTCTGGATCTTTAGTTCTCTGGTTCTTTAGTTCTCTGGATCTTTAGTTCTCTGGATCTTTAGTTCTCTGGTTCCTTGGTTCTCTGGATCTTTAGTTCTCTGGATCTTTGGTTCTCTAGATCTTTAGTTCTCTGGATCTTTTGTTCTCTGGTTCTTTAGTTCTCCGGATCTTTAGTTCTCTGGTTCTTTAGTTCTCCGGATCTTTAGTTCTCTGGATCTTTGGTTCTCTGGTTCTTTAGTTCTCTAGATCTTTGGTTCTCTGGTTCTTTAGTTCTCTGGTTCTTTAGTTCTCTGTATCTTTAGTTCTCGGAATCTTTAGTTCTCTGGATCTTTAGTTCTCTGGTTCTCTGGTTCTTTAGTTCTCTGGTTCTTTAGTTCTCTGAATCTTTAGTTCTCTGAATCTTTAGTTCTCTGGATCTTTAGTTCTCTGGTTCTTTAGTTCTCTGGATCTTTGGTTCTCTGGTTCTTTAGTACTCTGGTTCTTTAGTTCTCTGGTTCTTTAGTTCTCTTTCTCTTCAGTTGTCTGGTTGTTTAGTTCTCTGGATCTTTGGTTCTCTGGTTCTTTAGTTCTCTGGTTCTTTAGTTCTCTGGTTCTTTAGTTCTCTTTCTCTTCAGTTCTCTGGATCTTTAGTTCTCTGGTTCTTTAGTTCTCTGGATCTTTGGTTCTCTGGATCTTTGGTTCTCTGGATCTTTAGTTATCTGGATCTTTGGTTCTCTCGTTCTTTAGTTCTCTGAATCTTTAGTTCTCTGGATCTTTAGTTCTCTGGTTCGTTGGTTCTCTGGTTCTTTGGTTCTCTGGATCTTTAGTTCTCTGGTTCTTTAGTTCTCTTTCTCTTTAGTTCTCTGAATCTTTAGTTCTCTTGATCTTTAGTTCTCTGGATCTTTAGTTCTCTGGATCTTTGGTTCTCTGGTTCTTTGGTTCTCTGGTTCTCTGGTTCTCTGGATCTTTAGTTCTCTGAATCTTTAGTTCTCTGGATCTTTGGTTCTCTGGTTCTTTAGTTCTCTGGTTCTTTAGTTCTCTGGTTCTTTAGTTCTCTGGATCTTTAGTTCTCTAGATCTTTGGTTCTCTGGATCTTTAGTTCTCTGGTTCTTTGGTTCTCTGATTCTTTAGTTCTCTGGATCTTTGGTTCTCTGGTTCTTTAGTTCTCTAGATTTTTGGTTCTCTGGTTCTTTAGTTCTCTGGTTCTTTAGTTCTCTGGATCTTTAGTTCTCTGGTTCTTTAGTTCTCTAGATCTTTGGTTCTCTGTTTCTTTAGTTCTCTGGTTCTTTAGTTCTCTGTATGTTTAGTTCTCGGAATCTTTAGTTCTCTGGATCTTTAGTTCTCTGGTTCTTTAGTTCTCTGGATCTTTAGTTCTCTGGATCTTTAGTTCTCTGGTTCTTTTGTTCTCTGGATCTTTGGTTCTCTGGATCTTTAGTTCTCTGGATCTTTGGTTCTCCGGTTCTTTAGTTCTCTGGATCTTTAGTTCTCTGGATCTTTGGTTCTCTGGTTCTTTAGTTCTCTAGATCTTTGGTTCTCTGGTTCTTTAGTTCTCTGGTTCTTTAGTTCTCTGTATCTTTAGTTCTCGGAATCTTTAGTTCTCTGGATCTTTAGTTCTCTGGTTCTTTAGTTCTATGGATCTTTGGTTCTCTGGTTCTTTAGTTCTCTGGTTCTTTAGTTCTCTGGTTCTTTAGTTCTCTGGATCTTTGGTTCTCTGGTTCTTTGGTTCTCTGGATCTGAAGCGACTCCCCTGTTTCAGTCTGATGGACGGGTGGGAACGTGGGACAGGATGTGATGTAAACAGGGATGTCATCAGAGGAGCCGACGGGGTTTCCATCATGATCTCAGGCCGTGTTCTCTACATGTTCTTCCTCTCGTGTTCCGGTTCCTTCAGTCTCAGATTGACACATAAAGAAAATCTCCAGAACAGAACATCCTTCGCACGACACGCCCTAAGCCACGGGCTTCCTCTGCTGTCCAGGCTCATCCTGGTGAAGCACTAAAGTAGTCCCACCCCTGAACTGTTCAGCATGTCGGTAAATGGTAACCACAGAACAGAAGCTAAAACCGTGAGGGTCAAAGAAACACTGAAAAGTGTGGCAAGCATCTGTTTTCTGAGCCCTTTGATGTTAGAATTGTGTTAGCCGATGTTAGCATCTTATAAACTCTAAATAAACTCTGTCTGTGTTTACATTTATCTGAGTCTAACTACAGATCATCTGATCTCCAAAGAACATCTGACATCATGGACACCAAGAATCCCAGCAGACAGCTCAGGGTTCTGATTCATAATTCTTAAAAAGCTGCATATTCACAGCATAAATAGAATCTAAGTGCAGAAATCGCAGAATTATTTGAGTTTGCCAGATTATAATGATCATGTATTTTTTACTCAGAAATCTGAAGTAATTGATTCTGGACACTACACCCCCCCCCCGGCAAAAGTGAACAGTCCGGCGCGTAGTGACGTCAACACCTCCGTGCGCCACCATAACAAACATAGTTTTGGTCCCAGCAGCGGCGGCAGGTCAGCGCGTCGGCCATATTGGATGTTTAAAGCGTTACAGTTAGCATGCAAACACTTTCTTAAAGGATAAGAGTTAGCATGCTAACAGTAGCTTAAAGCGTTACAGCTAGCATACTAACGCTAGCTTAAAGCGTTAGTTAGCATGCTAACAGTAGCTTAAAGCGTTAAAGTTAGCATGCTAAAACTAGCTTAAAGCGTTAGAGTTAGCATGCTAACACTAGCTTAAAGCGTTAGTTAGCATGCTAACACTAGCGTAAAGCGCTACAGTTAGCATGCTAACACCAGCTTAAAGCGTTACAGTTAGCAGTCTAACACTAGCTTAAAGCGTTAGAGTCAGCATGCTAACACTAGCTTAAAGCGTTAGAGTCAGCATGCTAACACTAGCTTAAAGCGTTAGAGTTAGCATGCTAACACTAGCTTAAAGCGTTAGAGTCAGCATGCTAACAATAGCTTAAAGCGTTACAGTTAGCATGCTAACACTAGCTTAAAGCGTTAGAGTCAGCATGCTAACACTAGCTTAAAGCGTTAGAGTTAGCATGCTAACACTAGCTTAAAGCGTTACAGTTAGCATGCTAGCACTAGCTTAAAGCGTAGTCTAACTAGTAAGCAAGTTAATCAAATGGACTGAAGTTGATCCAGCGTCTTACTACAGGAGCTTTAAGTTAGTAACAACTGGCTTTGTTCTTAGACAGATTCTGGATTTCAGAACTAATCAATGTTCATATTTAGCTCATACTACGTTATAGATGACCTTAAATGGTCCAAGACTCTAAGTTAGCATAACGGGACTAAATAACTGGCTCAGCTATGCTGCTATGTTATGTCATGTTTGCTGTTTACTAGATGTGGGAGAAGCAGGTTTATTCTCCTACATTTGGAAACACAGTTTTTCAGACTTATCTGCATTTTCATCTCAGAACACGAGAAGAAATGCAGCAGAATTCACATCAGAATCAAGTAATTTTGGCCTGCGTTATTCTGGGGGGCTGTTAATGGAAGAGTGGTGAGAGGGAGCTAAATCCACGACAATCCTAAAAAAATCTGTCAGCGGCTGCAGAAGAGCTGAGGCTGGGGTTTGAGAATGGCCTAGTCAAAGTCCAGACTGAGAATCTGTGGCCAGATTAAAACTGATGTTCTCGGCTGAGTATGAACGCCTCCTCTGGTTCTCTGTCAGCCGAGGATCTGAAACATAAACTCTCTCTCCAGCGCCAACACGTTGATTTATGGAGTTTTTGTTCCCACCTGCTCCCATTCTTCTCCGCCGCTGCAGGGATTTTAATAAACCTGATCTTGTCTCAGCCGTGTCTCTTATCTGAGCTCATCTCTTCTCCCAGAGCAGATAAGAGCAGATTCGTTGAAGCCGTCAGCGGCAGGACTCCGCTGGACCGCGGAGAAAAAAACGGCGAGTCGTTGCCGCTCTGAGTCGATCTTGGACTCCTGCCCATCCGACAATCATCCCAGAAAGAAGTGGGAACTCCTTCCAGATCCTGGGGGGAACTTTGTGGGATCCATGAGTGTTTAATTAAAATCTGACATGTCAGAAATGCTGATGTGTTTTATTTCTAAAAGGCTGGCGATGATCCACATTTCTCTGGTGGTCACAAAGATCCTCACTGACGTCTAACAGGAAAAGCTGGACACAAACAGGAAACCTTTCACAATCATGGGGAAAGTTAGGTGGAGGGATGACCTCAAACATGTCTTATACTCGTGGACGGAGGTAATGCACCAGCAGACGTCGAGTTTTAAGGTCACGCTAACAAACGTCAGGCTGACGTCACGGACGCTGAGGTACGAGTGAAAAGATGAGACGAAAGCGAGGAGGAGAGCGTTTGATTCATGAATCGAGATTATCTTGATCTTTAAATGTTCAGGATCTAAAATCTGGGGACACGGTAGGTGTTGTTCTCCTCAGACCAGAGCAGCAGAGCGAAGAATCACCTGTGGCTGAGCTCAGAGCAGCCGGAGGTGAGAGGAAGAGGAAGAGGAAGAGGAGGGCGGATGTGGCGGGAGGTGCAACTGTCCTGCGGCGGGGGCGTCCCGCTCCTTGGTTCTCCGTCAGCGATGCCTCCCCTTCAAGTTACTCTACACTTCCTTTTGTCTTCCTCTTTCCTTCCCGAACGTTTCCCCTTTTCTGTTCCAACACACACACACACGCACGCACGCACGCACACACACACACACACACACACACACACGCACGCACGCACGCACGCACGCACACACACACACACACACATACACATACACGCACGCACGCACGCACGCACGCACGCACGCACGCACGCACACACACACACACACACACACACACACACACACATTTTACATTGACTTCCATTCGTTGTGATGAATTTCTAAAGCCTCTGACCTCTGACCTCTTACCCTAAATCTAACTCTAAATCAGTTAGGGTTGGATTCTTCCCCTGACCTCTGACCTCAGAATCAGTGTTTGTCCTCATAGAGACCAGGCTGTGGTCCCCAGAAGGATAGGACACACCATCACACACACTCTGCATCATTTGAGTTGTTCTCCAGGAAAAATCAGTTCCTGGAAAGTTTTCTAGCGTTCGCCGACGTCTCGGCTTCAGGGCGTCTTTTTAGGCTTTTTTTTTTTACGTTTCTCTTCTGACAAACGTAAGATTTCTGCTTCCTTCCATCAGCAGGTTGAAGGTTAAAAACCCAGTGATGAGTTTTGGTTATTATCCTCCTCAAATAATAATCAATACTGATAAAGACCGGGCTGTTCTCGTTTGAATCGTCTATCTGAAAGAGTCGAGGCGAGCTGGATGCTGATTGGTTAGTTTGTCCTGATTGGGATCACGTGACGATGCGCTCGGCTCCGACAACTTTATGCAGCAGGTGGTCTGTGGTTCAAATCCCGGACCCTTTTGGTGGTTCCTGAAAGCATCGCTCACCTGTTTCCCAGTGGTTAAGCTCCGCCCAGCCAGGGGAACACAGGTGGATACTGCAATGCATTCTGGGTGAAACGTGGGTTGTTGGCAGCTATCAAAAAGTGAGGATCCTGAAAAAAAGGCTGGACCAGTTCTCCTGTCCCAGATTTTTTACACACATTTATCGCCTCAAACATTCAGATCTGGTTCTGGTTTTCGACACCTTCCAGGTGAGAGTTAGAAATCTTCCTCCACGCTGAGAAGGTTCCCTCCCGGCCCGACGCAGCGACAGCAGCTAGCTTAGCTCCCAACGCTCAGATGTCATGTGACAAGCCCGCGGGCCTCACGCTGCGTTCACCCCAAAAGCGTCGGGAGCGCCAAGAGCGTCCAGTTTACATGCAAAGTCGATGTAGATGCGCATCTGGGAGCATCGAGAAGTCTAGCAGCGCGTTACGCGTGTCCAGACCAGAGCGTCTGAAGCTCGAGTTGGTAAAAAATTGGCTGCTGGACGCTTGAGCGTGGACCAATCAGAGAGCTCCTTCTATGTGACGTAGTGATGGAAGATCCTGAGGTGATGATGGAGGATAGATTTATTGTGGCTGTTTTCTCTAACTCCAGTGAAACTAGAGCTGAAATCGACCCTCGTCAGCGTTAAGCTCCTGGAGGAGAAAATCACCAAACTCTGAACGCTGCTGGATTTTTCCTCTAGTTACAGATATGGAGGCGAGGCAGCCGACAACCACGCTCTCTTGGTTTATTAGAGAAAGACGAGTCGCTCTCTCAGTTTCATCCTCCATTGTACAAAAAGACCCTTGAAGAGACAGGAAGTGGGGACGCTTGACGTGTGTTTGAAGTGTCTAACCCTAAAAAGTGCAGAAAATGTAAAAACGTGTCCGACTTGAAGCTCTGGACGCGTTTGCTGTGAACGAAGCATCAGGATCCACCTGAACCAGAACCTGATCCTCTTTTTCAGGATCCAGTTGCTTCGTTACCTCTTCCAACTTCTGGTTGCGAGTTTCTTTGCTCTTTCGACTCCGACTGCAGCTAAATTGTCCAGTTATGACACATCGTAGAACCCTCTCTGCCCTGCTCAAGAGCACCAGGGCAGAACAGATTACTGGAACTCTCACCAGAGCTGTGACGGGATTGAAAACACGAAAGATTAACCCAGAATTTCAGGCAACAGTTTAGACCAAGCAGCAGTTTTATCCTCAGTCCCACGAAAATAAACTTTTTTAAAGTCCTGACTTTTAGAATAAAGACAAATTATACATTTTTTACAAATACTTACTATTTGAATGCTTTTATTGTTTACAGAAATACATTTTTTACAAACATTTTTATGTTTTACAATTTGAATTTTGCACAAAAAAGAAAAATTAAAAAGTAATAAAAAATATGAATATGATGTTTTAAATCAATTGTATTTGATTAATTCATCTAAATTAAAGTAGGAGAACAAAACTGATCATTCCAGGACGTAAACATTAAACTTCACTAATAAAAACAGTAAAAACAGAAATAAAAACAGAAACATCAACCGTATCCCAAGTCGGTGAAAATATAATTTAGAGACTTGAAAACAATAAAAGTTCATATTTAAGAAAAAAATGATGAAAAGAAAAGAAAAGCGTCTGAATTATGTGCAAAAAAAGACCTAGTAAACATCACTGCTCTGTTTGTGTTGTGGAACTAAATGACTTAAAAAAGTCCCACAGTTATTACATCTTTAGGCGTTTTACTATATTTCTCGTCGTCCTGCAGGTGGATGTCCTAAGAGCACCAGGAAGTGTCCTGATGATGCAACCAGTGACTTTACCAGCACCCCCAGGGACACGCCCCCTGTGCGGTCAAAGGTCATCAGCTTCTGCCGCTGAAAAGTCCTACGAGTTGCTCAACATCAACTGGCAGCAGCAAACGGCGACGCGGGAACGTCAAGTTCGAGAAACTTCGACGGAGAAAAGCTCATCTGTCGCAAGCCAGGAAGCCCCGCCCCCGAGGTGACCTCATCCACACCGCTGAGGGCCCCGCTGAGGGCCTCGTTCTGGACGCACAGAAATAAACCAGTCATGTCCAGCCGCTTCCTGACTAACGCTGCAGAACGACTCATAAAATTAAACGCTAAAGAAAGAAACGTGAAAATGACAAAATAGGAAAATGTCAACACAGAAAACAGGAGAATCTCATCTGATGCTAATTCACTCTTTTCTATTTCACACAAATCCTCAGTTTATCAAGCAGAGGAAGCTAAAATGAAATTCAGGAGGCCCTAAGGTTCGGTATTTTGGGTTTAAATAATCTACGGCGGGTGGGAGGAGCCTGCAGCAGCGAGACTGAGAACAGGCAGAAGGTGCGACGCCTGGTTAATGTGTGGATTATTGGGATTAAAGTGCCGCTCACAGCAGATTTAGGCTCTGAATAAACAGTTTCAGTTTAAATGTTGAACACACGGACAAATTCCTACAATCAGAAAACGATTCAGTTTCAGTCATTTTTAGTGACGGTTGTTCGTAGATTAAAAACAGTGGCAGGTTCTGATCAGTCTTGTTGCTCAACAAGGCGAAACCAGTCAGTCACGTCAACGTTGCTGCATCTTGACAACTTTTCTAAAAATTCCGTCAAGTCCAGCTTAGAAACGTTTTATTGAGACTCTGAACCATCCAGATGTTCTCCAGAGTCCATAAGTGTTCTAAAGGTTCTCCTGGGTTCTGTGGTGGGAACAGAAGCATTTCTGTGCTGAGCTGATCCAGAAGGACCTGGATGGACTTTGCTGGTTCTTTGTTCAGTTTTTCTTGGTTCCACCGTCGTAGAAGATGCAGCGGCCGGCATCCGTTCAACCGCCGGGTCTGTGAGCTCCAACGTGGGCCGACCAGACTGACCCGGAACAGACTGACCAGAACCAGACTGACCCGGACCAGACCCAGGCGGTGGGACCGAGCGGCTGGGCCAAGCAGATGCTGTGAACTGGTGCTGCAGTGGTTCCGGGTCAGAACCGGCTGTTATCAGTCAAAGCACATAAACCAGCGTTTCAGGACCGGATCAGAACATTCCTGCGAGCAGAACCTCTCTGTTTATCCTGCAAGTAGCGTTACAGTTCTGGTTCTGATCCAAACCCCAGACAGATTCCTGCTGCAGGACCGCCAGCGAGAGGAAGAAGACCCTCGAGACGACGAGGCAGGAATCTGAAGAGCTTCCTGAGAGACAAGAAGACGTGGACAAGCTGCTGGTGGGATCACGGCTTTACTGGGAAGCCTTGGGCTCTGAACCAGAACCGGACCAGAAACTCCATTACAGACAGAGATAGAAGAGACGGTTGGAGGAAGACCTTCAACCTCAGACCTGCGGCCTCGGCGCCTCGCCGCAGCTGAAGACGGATGATGTCCAGGGGAGACGGCCGGCGGCGCGACTCGCCACAAATCACCCACTATTTACAAGTCGCTCCGAAACGAGCCGGAAAACAAGTTCTCCGAACCCGAGAGGCGGAGATCCTCCTCCTCCTCCTGGTGGGGAAAACAAAGGCTGTGTTTACCGGACGGACAAACACAGACGGACGCGGTCGCCTCGCCAAACACAGACACGAACACGCTCTCGTCACCGTCTGGAAAAGTCTCTGCTCAAAACAAAAAATGTTTTTTTCCTCTCTCTGGTGGAGCCGGCCCGGTTCTGGAGGTTATGCCTTTTGAATCAGAACTCAGTTAAAGAAACTCCAGAAGTTTCACTTTAAAGATGATTTTATATTTAAACAGAATCAATAAATGAGCAAAAACCAAGCAGAGCTGCGACTGAAGCTCCTCCATACTGGCCATACTGGTCATACTGGCCTCTGTTCTGGGCTCATACTGGGGCTCCTGCTTCACACTTTGGTGACTGATCAGCAGTGAGGAGTTCAGTTTGGAGTTACTCTTCTTTTCTCCTCGTTAGTGTTAATATAAAAAAAACGTTTTTATAAATCCCTGAGATGAAGATCCGCGCTCTGAGGTTCCACCGCCAAGAAGCGACACGTTCTGTTAACATGATCCAACGCTGACTGACAGTCTGAGTGGCGAGCGTGTAAACATCGCTCGTATTGGTTCTGCTTTATGTCAACAGGCCGAACATCTGCCCCCAGCAGCTGGAAAAGCTAAACTACTCAAAACGACAATGAAAGTTGTCGTTTTGACTAGTTGAAAATGCAATTAAAAGTCTACAGTTGGTCCAAAATGCTGCAGCAAGAGTTCTGATGAAGCTTAAAAAGAGAGATCATATCTCCCCAATTTTAGCTTCCCTTCATTGGCTCCCTGTCAAACTTAGAATAGATATTAAGATTCTTCTTTTGACATATAAAGCCCTCACTAATCATCGTATCATCGTAGCTCAGCACGGACGGCTGGTTTGGGCTCAGATCACTTCACTGGTTCTACGTCAAATCCAGAATATAATCTGAGATTTTTCGTTTTACAATCAAATTGTTCTGGCGCCTTTCAGGGCCCTGGACCCGGCCTCTTGTTCGTCCCCTGACTCCGTGGACAGACACGGAGACCCGGGGACGTCCAGCCTGGGCCGGGGCCGGTTCTGAGGCTGCAGCGCCTCGGAGATTAAAACAAAAACAGTTTGTTATGAAGAGCAGTTTATGTAACTGAGAGTGTGTGTAGTCGTGTGTGGTCGTGTGTGAGCAGAGAAGAGGAAGTGTGTCGTGCTCTTCCTCTACTCCTGCAGGACCCACATGCTTCCTGTGGCCGTCCACGCCTGGTGGGGGGGCTGTCGGGGTGTCTTTGCTTCCCATAACCCCCCCACCCACCAGCAGCAGGTCTGGCTGTTACACCGCCGCAGCCGACCACAACTTAAATAACAGCGGCGGCTCTGATCTGAGGTCAGATCTAATCTCTGGGCCCATCTGCTCTGTGCAGCGTCTCCTTGTTTCATGTGAGTCTCTGTCCAGCTCCAGGTTAAAAATAGGGTGTGTGTGTGTGTG
>JAVLVB010000662.1:82800-100881 GCA_032876305.1 Orestias chungarensis
GCTGTGAGAACATAGCGTTGGCTGTGAGAACATAGCGTTAGCTGTGAGAACATCGTGTTAGCTGTGAGAACATAGCATTGGCTGTGAGAACATAGCATTGGCTGTGAGAACATAGCGTTAGCTGTGAGAACATAGCGTTAGCTGACAGAACATCGCGTTAGCTGTCAGAACATAGCATTGGCTGTGAGAACATAGCATTGGCTGTGAGAACATCGCGTTAGCTGTGAGAACATAGCATTGGCTGTGAGAACATAGCATTGGCTGTGAGAAAGTTGCGTTAGCTGTGAGAATGTCGCATTAGCTGTGAGAACATAGCATTGGCTGTGAGAACATAGCATTGGCTGTGAGAACATAGCTTTGGCTGTGAGAACATCGCGTTAGCTGTGAGAACATAGCATTGGCTGTGAGAAAGTCGCGTTAGCTGTGAGAATGTCGAATTAGCTGTGAGAACATAGCATTGGCTGTGAGAACATAGCATTAGCTGTGAGAACGTCGCTTTAGCTGTGAGAACATAGAGTTAGCTGTGAGAACGTCGCGTTAGCTGTGAGAAAGTCGCGTTACCTGTGGGAACATAGCGTTAGCTGTGAGAACATAGCTTTAGCTGTGAGAACATTGCATTGGTTGTGAGAACATAGCATTGGTTGTGAGAACATAGCGTTAGCTGTGAGAACATAGCATTGGCTGTGAGAACATCGCGTTAGCTGTGAGAACATAGCATTGGCTGTGAGAACATCGCGTTAGCTGTGAGAATGTCGCATTAGCTGTGAGAACATAGCATTGGCTGTGAGAACATAGCATTGGCTGTGAGAAAGTCGCGTTAGCTGTGAGAATGTCGCATTAGCTGTGAGAACATAGCATTGGCTGTGAGAACATAGCATTGGCTGTGAGAAAGTCGCGTTAGCTGTGAGAATGTCGCATTAGCTGTGAGAACATAGCTTTGGCTGTGAGAACATCGCGTTAGCTGTGAGAATGTCGCATTAGCTGTGAGAACATAGCTTTGGCTGTGAGAACATCGCGTTAGCTGTGAGAATGTCGCATTAGCTGTGAGAACATAGCTTTGGCTGTGAGAACATCGCGTTAGCTGTGAGAACGTGGCATCATCAGCATTTACCTTCGGTCTGGAAGCCTTTCTGCTCAGATCGTCACGACTTCATGTTGGTTTCTGAAAGCTCGCTCTCCTCCAGAGTCCATGGTCCTTTGTAATTATTGGGTTGTTTATTTTATCTGTTAATCTCTTTCCATATACGTTAATTAATCGTGACCTCTGACCTTAGATGAGGCAGTTAAGCCTGCAGAGTTCCAGAACCTCTGGGTTAGTCTGGACTTTCTCTGGTTCTCCTGGTTCTGACTGGTGTTCTCTGTAGTCCAGAACTTAAGAAGCAGTTCTGGAACCGTTTCCAGACTGATGAACGGCGTCTGTTTTGTTCTAGTTTCTGATCTTTTATTTTACTTCATGACGTTCACAGATGAACTTCTTCGCAGAAACAACTAAACTAAATATCGTCACTCAAACGATAGTAAAAGAAAAAGTTCGGAACTGGAGGTGGTTCTACAAAGTTCTGGATATAAAGAGACCCGCCCACCGTTTTTAGGTCAGAACCATTCAAAGACTTAAATCCTGTTCCTCCTGTGGCTCTGGGACCGGTTCAGAACCGGCCGTAAAATAAAAAGGAACATGGACCTTTAAGGGGAGAAGATCCAGATGTTGGCGGGTCGGCCGCGTAAAACAGGAAGTCGCTGTTAAGAGAAACTTCCTGGGAGCTCAGTGGAACAGAACCAGGGAGAAGAAAATCAAACCGGACCGCTCCTGTTTGGGTTCCCTGACCCAAAAACATCTGGATCACATCATTGTTTCAGAACCCAACATGTTCTCAGAGTGTTTGTGTTCTCTGGACTGAACCGGCCGGTTCTGGTCTTTATAGGTGATCATATTCCCAACAGAACCAGAACCAGAACCCACTTTGTTTCCACAGTTCTTCATTTTTGGACCTCTCCCGAACCGAGTCAGAACCATCCTCCGGTTCTACTGAGACCTGGACTATGAATCCTGACGGAAGAAATTCTGATTCACCAGAACCGGGTCGACTTGTTCTGGTCATGACGAAGATTATTTTCACCTACTCGTGTTTAAACCACCAACATTTTCCTTCTTTATGTGGTTTTTAATCTTTATTGCCATGCACATTTTTGGACATACAAGGAATTAGTTTGGGGGATAAAAAATGTCTAAGATATAAATATGAATATTTGTATTTATATAAATATAACTATTTATATAAATATAAATATAAATATTTATATAAATATAACTATTTATATTTATATAAATAGTTATATTTATATAAATATAAATATTTATATAAATATAAATAAATAAAACTCTGAGCTGAGCATTGATGTAACACAGAGTACCTGGTGCGAGTCAAATGTGTGAAATGGAGGCAGAGGAAGAGTTCAGACTGGGATCATTTTTAATCAGGTCAGTACCAGGTTCTGGTGGCGTGAGGTTCTGGTTCTGGATCGCAGACGCGCTGGGACGGATCAAACATCTTACATGAAACTTTTACTAATTAAAAGTTAAAACATTTAATAAAATTTTATAAAATATTTGTATCAATTCAAATTTGCTGTTTTACTGAAAGTTACTGTAAGTTTGTTTTGATTCAGAAAAACTAAAATCTGGATGGAAATGAAGGAAAGTTCTGGATTAGAGGACAAACCGAGACGGTTGTGGATGTTCTGGATCCGACATTCTTTCTGTTTCAGGACATTTTACTGTCAAACTGAGAAGCTGAGCAGAAACATTGAATCCCATCCAGAACTGTGGAGGTTCTGTTGGACCTTCTGCTGAATGAACCAAATTCCTGTCAGGCTGAGCCTCCTCAGACGGACTGGAAAGGTCCGGTTAATGTTCAACCCAAACCAAACAGAACAGACGGATAGTCAAACAGGGCAGAGAGGCGGGACGGGCCTCGGACTCAGAACACCCTGATGAAACCAAAACAATCAAGGGACAGAAAACAGCGTCTCCTGACCCGACATCCGATCCAGAACCACAGAGAGACCCAGAACCCCCAGAGAAGGTTGGAGGTGAACGGACTGATCTGAGGAACAGAACCAGAACCAGACCTGATGCTCCTAACTGGATCAGAGGAACAGGTCCAAACATGGAGAAGGACGACTCACCTGGTTCTGAGACACCGGTTCTGACCCACTTCCTGTCTGGAACCAGTACAGAACCACCAGATTGTAATCCGGCGTGTAATTATAATCTGGATTATAATCTGATGACAGATTTGTAACCTCGGCTGAGAGAGCTGCAGCAGCCAATCCAACGTTGCCTTCGGGAACGACGGCCGTCTGTCTGGAACGCTGGAGGGAACGTCGGTTCTCTGGTCAGAGGGAGACGATCGTTCACCTGAAGTCGGTCCAATCTGACCCGGTTCTGGGACAGTTCTGGGTTTCTAACAGGATATTATCGTCCATCTACAGGAAGACCCGGCAGCCAACATCCCAGAACCTAACAGGTCCGGGTGTTTAGAGATGAAGCTGAGCCAGGGACGAGTTCTGGTTCAAAATCGGCTGGATTGTTCTGGTGGGAGTCAGTAAAACATCTTAAACTGGACCAACGTGTTTTAGATTAGTCAACATTACACACATAAACTGAGTTAATCTGGATTTTCCTCAGATTAAATTCAGGTTTGATCCAAATTTGTGCTTGGATTATTCTGTCTGATTTATTCATCATCATAATCTGAGATTTTGCTGTTTTCAGCCCTGTTTTAATAACCTAAGATTATGTTTATCTGGATTTTTTTGATATTTAGACTTTATCCATTTTATTTATTATTAATTTTACTTTTATCATCTCACCTTCCTCAATTTAATCTGCTTTAATACCAATTTCTCTTGGGATTTTGCTCATTTTTAAATCTGCATTCAAAGATAATCCTGTTTTCATTCTTGCTGACCTAATCGTCTCAGCTAGCAGACGAAAAGGCAAAGGTCATGACCCTAAACCCGAATGGCAGCGCGGAGGACTGAAAGTAAAAGAAACAAGATGGCAACAGGACTGATGTTAGCCCAGCTAATCTGGATGAAGAGGAGAAGAGACCAGAACCAAGATGGAGGAAACCGGATCAGCTGTGAGGTGGGGGAGGAGTCACGAAGAGGGCGGGGTCATTGTGGGGGAGGAGTCATGGTGTAATCTGGTGTTGGACCAGTTTAAGGCTTCGTTACCTCCGTTTACATGGTTCTGATCTCTTCATACAGGTCCAAACATTGTCATCAACGTGAGACGTGCATCATAACCTTCTCAGGCTCTGGTCTGAATCTGCTGAATTCCGAACGTTTGCAGTTAAATGGAGTATTTAGAGATTTATTCTGAAAAGTAAAACAGGTCAGTCCTGATTCCACCTGAGAAAAGCTCAAAAATATGTTAATCAGGAAAAACATGGAGCTGCAGCGTCTGAATCTCGGACCAGAGCCGGTCTGGGTTCTGCTGATGATCGCTGCTGTGGGCCGGGCTTTGACTGGACCGATGGAGGAACCATCAGCAGAACAAAATAGCTGCAGAAGAGTCGAATTCATCATGTTGGTCAAATTGTTTCTAGTTTCTAACATCCTAGTTCACTTGAAACCAGATGAAAAAGTTTTTACCCGTTTAAAAAAAACTTTTGTTTGTTTTTAAGTTGATAATATTTCAATAAAATGTTCTACTTTCATTTTTTGTTATTGTTTCAAGTAAAAACATCGACTAAAATAAGAACAATAACTGTGTTGACAGTATTTACCTGTAGGAATGAACCTGGAAGACAAAACTGGGGGGAAAGAGCTGGTCTGGATCTGCTTCATCATTTTAGTGTTTAGTTATGAACCAAACTGGTTTCATTCATCTGATGTTTATGTGACACTTGTGTTAGACTCTGATGAGAGGAAGAAAGTCCAGGAGGATGTGATAAAACAAGCTTTTTATTACAATGCTTCAGATTTTTGGTATTTCATATATATATATATATTCATATATATATTTATATAGAGATTATTTTACATGTGGGTCATGGAGGTTTAAACACACAAACAAAGAGCTCGCTTCTCTCTCAGAGAAACCTAAAAAGAAAGATTGGGAACAGAGCGGCCACAGGTCAAAGGTCACGGCGGCCGATCAGAAGGCACAGTGTGAGGATGACTCACCGGAGAGGAAGAAGAATTGCCGCCCTGCTCACAACCAAAAAACATAAACACAGGAAAACATTTGGTACGTGCACAAAGTTCTGTTTGAGTCCGGATCGGTTCTGGGATGCGTCCATGCAGGAGCCACCGGAACCAGAACCAGCAGCTGCTGCTGCGGGGGAACCTCCTGACCGAAGTCCAGCTTCCAAACCCTGACACGAAGTTTTCATCAGAAACAGAGAAATGATGGAAGAGTCTGGACCGGAACCTGCTTCCAAGCGCAGAGTCTGCAGGTTCTGGTGCTGATTGCTAACAGAACATCGGCTGACCCGGTTTCCGCTGCGGCAGGAAGGCACAGGCTGCAGCTGCTTTACGCACAAAAACCGTCAGAAAGGCACAAAACAAGACCCCCCCACCCCACCCCCATCCCCCACATAGTGGTCCAGTAACCGGTTCTGAGTCCAGTCCGTCCAGAAATAACAAAAGAAACAAAAGCCGCTTCAAGTCCGCTCAGTTTTCTGAGCTCAGCTGCCTCCATCCAGCAGGTACCAGTCGGGTTCCGGCCCGGCTCCGGCCTAGCTGCCCATGGGTTTGAAGGATCCGTCCGGCAGCTGCCTGAAGATGCCCCGCAGCGTGTCCAGCTCGCGGCTCAGGTGCTCCACCCGCCGCCGCAGCCGTTCGTTGTCGGCCGTCAGTTCCATCACCTTCTGCTGCGTCTCCAGGTTGCGGATCTTCGCCTTGTCGCGGCTTTTGCGCACCGCCACGTTGTTGCGCTCGCGGCGCAGCCGGTACTCCGGGCTGCTCTTGTCGACGTGCTTCTTGGACTTGGCGGCTCCGTGCGGCTCCAGCAGCTTCGCGCCGCCGTGGTGCGCGTGGTGTGGGTGGTGCGGGTGGTGCGGGCTGGGCACCGGGGTCGGCGGCGGCGTCGGGTGTCCCGGCTGCAGGTGCATGGTGGTCTGCGCGCAGTGCGCGATCTGGTACTGCAGGTGCGGCATCTGCTGCTGCGGGTGCTGCGGGTACTGGGAGTGCGCGTGGTGGTAGGACGGCGGCAGGCTCAGGCTCGCCTCCTCGTCGTCCCGCGGCTCCTGCTTGATGGCCACGGGGCGGATGCGCGGCGGCGTGTGCTCGTAGAAGGGCTCCATCTTGGAGTCCACGTACCCAGACATGTAGAGCTGCTGCTGCGGGGACGCGGAGTCGAAGTCCCCGCTTATCACCTTCAGTTTGTCCGGCCGGGAGGAGCCGTGGTGGAACAGGTCGGCCAGGAAGTCGTCGTTGAACGCCGCCGGGTCGATGTAGGCGCTCAGGTCGATGGAGGTCTCGTTGTCTCCGATGTCTCCGGCGAACTCCGCCGGGTCTCTGTAGCCGTGGCCGGGCTGCTGGCCGGCGGTTAGGCTGCTCAGCAGGGGCCGCGGAGCCTCGTACAGGTTGGAGAGCTCCATGGGGAACCTAGAGCCGGGCGTGCATGGCGACGAGCTCCGGGGATCCAGGTTCGTGCGCTCAGGTGAGGATCTCAGGTGAGGATCTCAGGTGAGGATCTCAGGTGAGGATCTCAGGTGAGGATCTCAGGTGAGGATCTCAGGTGAGAGCAGCAGCCGGGACGGTGGGGCGACGCTGCGTGCGTGCGTGCGTGGAGAGGAGCTGCGTGAGGCTGCGGGTGTGATTCCTGCTGCTCAGTAACCTCTGAGCTGTCACGCTGAGTCTTTATAGGACGAGGGAGAGGCGGGGCAGTCACGCATACACACGCGCACACACACACGCGCGCGCACCCCACGGACTGCGCTGCTCTGGAGCGCTTATCTGCAGAGCGGCTCCAACTCAGAGCCGGATCAGTCCAAACCTTCTCCCACTCAGAACCTCTCGGAACCGAACCTTATGAGAGTTCCAGTTCTGATCAGGTTCTGATCTCCTGCTGAGACGATCCAGTAATTTATGAACATGGAAAATATAAATCTGGACAAACTTCAGAGTCACACTTGAAAATGTTCGATCAGGTAATCATGGGGGAGCGGCCTGCAGCGCCCCCTATCGGCGGCTAGCTGCAGCTTTAAAACAGCTCCGCTGCATCAGTTTTACATCCATAAAAAAAAAATGTGTTTGTAGAAAAAGCGACTGAAGTAAAAACAATAACTGATCATAAGATCCGAGCAGTTCTGGCGGAGATTATTGATTAATTCTGATATTTTAAAGATTAAAAGGTTTAATACAATGTTCTTATGAAAAAACAAATTACAAATATGAAGCAGAAGAAACTCTTAAAAATCATTTAAACATAAAACATGTTAAACTAATATTAGATGTTAGAACAGATTAAACGTTTCCAGAAATAATAAATAATGTTTTCTGTATGTTTATAGTTGATTTCCAACAAAATAACATTAGAACAATAAACAGGAGATCTGACTAGCAGTGACTGCACATTTCTGTCCACTGGTTACAGTGGGTGGAGTACCCGGGAAATTTTCTCCTTCTAGTTCAGAGAAATACCTCAAGTGGTTTGGATCCGGTACCAGAAAAAGAGATCCATCACTTTTTATTCACAAAAGGAGGATCTGTGGGATCTGAGGTGGAGCAGATGAATGACGGAGGAAACAAGGAAGCATGATGGAGGAAACAAGCAAGCATGATCGAGGAAACAAGCAAGCATGATGGAGGAAACAAGCAAGCATGATCGAGGAAACAAGGAAGCATGATCGAGGAAACAAGGAAGCATGATCCAGGAAACAAGGAAGCATGATCCAGGAAACAAGGAAGCATGATGGACGAAACAAGGAAGAATGATGGAGGAAACAAGGAAGAATGATGGAGGAAACAAGGAAGCATGATGGAGGGAAACAAGGAAGAATGATGGAGGAAACAAGGAAGCATGATAGAGGAAACAAGGAAGCATGATGGAGGAAAAAAGGAAGAAAGATGGAGGAAACAAGGAAGAATGATGAAGGAAACAAGGAAGCATGATCGAGGAAACAAGGAAGAATGATGGAGGAAACAAGGAAATGTGACGGAGGAAACAAGGAAGAATGATGAAGGAAACAAGGTGGAATGATGGAGGAAACAAGGAAGAATGATGGAGGAAACAATGTAGAACGATGAAGGAAACAAGGCAGAATGATGGAGGAAACAAGGAAATGTGACGGAGGAAACAAGGAAGAATGATGGAGGAAACAAGGAAGAATGATGGAGGAAACAAGGAAGAATGATGGAGGAAACAAGGAAGAATGATGAAGGAAACAAGGAAGCATGATCGAGGAAACAAGGAAGAATGATGGAGGAAACAAGGAAATGTGACGGAGGAAACAAGGAAGAATGATGAAGGAAACAAGGTGGAATGATGGAGGAAACAAGGAAGAATGATGGAGGAAAGAATGTAGAACGATGAAGGAAACAAGGAAGAATGATGAAGGAAACAAGGTGGAACGATGGAGGAAACAAGGAAGAATGATGGAGGAAACAAGGAAGAATGATGGAGGAAACAAGGAAGAATGATGAAGGAAACAAGGAAGCATGATCGAGGAAACAAGGAAGAATGATGGAGGAAACAAGGAAATGTGACGGAGGAAACAAGGAATAATGATAAACGAAACAAGGAAGAATGATGAAGGAAACAAGGTGGAATGATGGATGATATAAGGAAGAATGATAAAGGAAACAATGAAAAATGATGGACCAAACAAGGAAGCATGATGGAGGAAACAAGGAAGAGTGATGGAGGAAACAAGGAAGAATGATGGAGGAAACAAGGAAGTGTGATGGAGGAAACAAGGAAGCATGATGGAGGAAACAAGGAAGAATGATGAAGGAAACAAGGAAGCATGATCGAGGAAACAAGGAAGAATGATGGAGGAAACAAGGAAATGTGACGGAGGAAACAAGGAAGAATGATGAAGGAAACAAGATGGAATGATGGAGTAAACAAGGAAGAATGATGGAGGAAACAATCTAGAACGATGAAGGAAACAAGGCAGAATGATGGAGGAAACAAGGAAATGTGACGGAGGAAACAAGGAAGAATGATGAAGGAAACAAGGTGGAACGATGGAGGAAACAAGGAAGCATGATGGAGGAAACAAGGAAGCATGATGGAGGAAAAAAGGAAGTATGGTGGAGGAAAAAAGGAGGCATGATGAAGGATATAAGGAAGAATGATGAAGGAAACAGGGAGGAATGATGGAGGAAACAAGGAAGAGTGATGGAGGAAACAAGGAAGAATGATGGAGGAAACAAGGAAGAATGATAAAGGAAACAATGAAAAATGATGGAGGAAACAAGGAGAATTGATGGAGGAAACAAGGAAGAATGATAAAGGAAACAAGGAAGAATGAAGAAGGGAAGCGAGGAGGAATGATGAAGGAAACAGGGAGGAATGATGGAGGAAACAAGGAAGAGTGATGGAGGAAACAAGGAAGCATGATGGAGGAAACAATGAAGAATGATGGAGGAAACAAGGAAGAATGATGAAGGAAACAAGGAAGAATGATCGAGGAAACAAGGAAGTGTGAGGGAGGAAACAAGGAAGCATGATGGAGGAAACAGTTGAGAATAATCTGAGTGACCAGGCTCAATTAAGTGAGGACAGAAGATCGTGACAGAGAAACCAGAGGAAGTAATCAGGGGTCAGCGGAGGCAGCAGGAAGAGAGCAGATCGAAGGAAATCAAGAATGGGGAACAGCAGGAATAGAAGCATGGAGGCAGGCTGGGGAAAGGTGATGGATAATCAGAGCAGCCAGAGGGAGAACGAGATGAAACAAACATAAACACACGTGTCAGGAAACTAGCACAAAGATTTAAGAAGCTAAGTTATAACAAATACAGTATTAAAAAGTGTGAACACACATTGACACACACCTGGAGGTGACTGGGGCTCATTAAGCTTTCATTCATGAGTCTGACAGGAAGCCTCTAGAGAGTGAGGCAGGATAGCAGACGCTTCTGTTTAATCAGGTTAGCATGTTTAAATCGTTCCCTGCTGATATCTGATGGACCTCAGCAGGCGATGGTGTCTGCAGCTCGCTCCATCGTCCTCGCTCACTTCTGACTCAAAAGATAACTACCAACGTTATCGTTCCTAATCATCTCAGGCTGTCTCAACTCTGTGTGTTAGAGATCTTATCATGCTTCAGAACTAAGAGCTTATCAGAGCCTACCATCCACCGAGTTCCTTTTCAATATTTTTTTAACCAATCGGCAGAAATGTTATAAAAAGATGTTTAAAGTTTAATGTGTATTTTCTCTGTAAGGGTCAAAATTAGACGTACAGGTTGAGAGATCTACTGAGTTTTCTAGAGTTTCCTCTATGTTCTTCTTACTGATCAAGAGTGAACAACACTCAGAGAAGATCCCTACAGATTCCAGGTTCCTTCATTTAAACATAACTGTGGAAGCTGCTAACAAATGTGCCTGTTTAGGTTTGAGAAACAGGAAACTGCTGGATCTGAGCTGCACGGTCTGCTTTGAAGCACGGTGGTGGCAGCATTGTGATCTGATCTCTGTTTGGCCCAATTAGAGTTCTGATTAGTGAGGGCTTTATATGTCAAAAGAAGAATCTTAAAATCTATTCTAAGTTTGACAGGGAGCCAATGAAGGGAAGCTAAAATTGGGGAGATATGATCTCTCTTTTTAAGCTTCATCAGAACTCTTGCTGCAGCATTTTGGACCATCTGTAGACTTTTAATTGCATTTTGTGAACTTCCTGCTAATAAAGAGTTACAATAGTCCAGCCTTGAAGTAACAAATGCATGGACTAGCTTTTCAGCATCTATCCTAGAGAGAATATTTCTAATTGTTGCTATATTCCTAAAATGAAAGAAGGAAATCTTACAGACCTGTTTTATATGAGACTTGAAAGACATTTCCTGATCAAAAATAACACCAAGGTTCTTTACATCGTTACCAGATGCTAGTTTGAGGCTATCCAGTTTAAGTGGCTGACTAAGCAATTTCTTTTTTAGGGGTTCTGGTCCAAAGATAACAACTTCTGTCTTTTCAGAGTTCAAGAGCAGAAAGTTTAATGTCATCCACATTTTTATGTTATCTAGACATGCCTGTAATCTACCAAACTGACTGGATTCATCGGGATTTATAGATAAATACGGTCGAGTATCATTCCTTGAGTTAAACTTCTGCTAAACCTGAGACAATATTTGAAACTATCCGCCATCTGGGACCAGCAGGAAATAACTGTTTTTCCTTGTTTAATAGCTCCAGGTTTCAGTTACATTTTTTTAAATAAAATTATTTCATCTTGTAATTTTCTGATAAAATGAATGTTGGTATTTTCTGTGAGAAAGAGTCAGTGGAATCACCCGGAATCTTATCCTCTTATATTTCTTTATATTTTATTATATTATTCTTATTTTGTAGCTATTTTAAAATTCCCATCAGGGTGTAAACTGGACCGTGGGATTAAAGTTTCGTCCCACCTCATGTACCACATGTGATGTGATCACAAATAAAATTCCTTGATTCCTTGAATAAATGATGTAACAATTATCTCAATGTCTTTAACTAACAATTATTTATGTTCATGTAGTAGAGCCCGAATCTTACTATGTGGAGGGCCTATTGGTCAAATCTGTCTGTATAATAACTTTGTTTTACTTGATTATTAATGTGAAAGAGATTAAATGAATACACCTTTGGATAATACTCTTAATTTATTGAGATGCTGCAATGTGTCAGGAAAATCCAAAGCTCCTGATGTAAATTCCTGCTAAAACTATCATTCTAAAAAAAGCTAATATGCATAAGAATAATTAATAATTATTAAAGCTTAAATATGGAATCAGTTTCAGGAAGACGGGATCAGATGAAGTCATGCATGTCTGAACTCATCTGACCAACCTTACATTACATAAACAAAACCAACAGGAAGGCCGCTTGCTATTGGTCCATCTAGATGTCACTCAAGCATGGGATTGCATCACTGCTTTAAATGCAGGAGTCTGATTGGTCCGCAGCCCTTAGAGGCCCCGCCCTATTGCCTCTGAATGGCTGATCCCGAATATTGCCGAACATGGTAAAGCGAGATTTCGCAATCGGCTGCTGTCGGCGGTCCAAACAAAAACAGTGAGAACGAACAGAGACGCGATTAAAGTGACACTTTCTACGGCGGACAGACGGAAGTTAAGCCCGCGGTCCCCTGGTGAAGGTAAACTTTGAGCTCTTTGTCGGAGACACATTTATCCTTGATCGTTAGCAGCGGGAGGTAACTGGGAGCTAACAGGGAGCTAACTGGGCGCTAACAGGGAACTAACTGGGCGCTAACTGGGAGCTAACTGGGAGCAGCTAACTGGGAGCTAACTGGGAGCTAACAGGGAGCTAACTGGGAGCTAACAGGGAGCAGCTAACTGGGAGCTAACAGGGAGCAGCTAACTGGGAGCTAACTGGGAGCAGCTAACTGGACTAAAAACGGAGGGAATGTTCCGGTTTGGGTCTAAAACTCACAGCAGGCGGTACGTTCGGGTCAGAGCGGCGAGAAATGACTGACTTCGAGCTTTAATAAACCTAAAGTTGTTTCGGTTCCGGGACGTGATCCTTTCGCCCTTTTATTTGACGGGTTCGGCCCAGGTTTCGCGTTCTGAATGTTCCCGCTGGGACCCGGTTCGGTTCGGGGAGCTTGTTAAAACGGAGGTTTTGTGCTGAGACCCGCATGACTCGGAGTTCCCCTCAGTGATGATGCAACACCAGGCAACAGCCGCTGTTTCACCCGGAGCGACTTCTGCTGCGCACAGTTCGGCCGCTGCATAGCAACGCGCCGACCAATCACAGGGCGCGGAGTGGAGCGTAGAGTCACGTGACCAGACATGAATAGAGATGTTTTTGTTCCTACGTGATTAAATTCCCAGTCAGATGCAAACAAATAGAAGCTGATGTTAATATTAAATCACGTTAATTATGTTTGACTGTTGTTATATATTGTTTATGTAGCTTTGTGGATATGACCAATAGGCACAGAAGGTAACTGATGACACTTTCTCTTTGTTTCTGTTTTGTCTGAGTTTAACTGGAGGAAGTTGTTCTGCATCCACAGACTGATCTGTTCAGTACAGTGACACAATAAATCAACAGGCCCATGTTCTCCTGCTGTCAGCGACACGTAGATCTGAGCGTCATCAGCATAGTTGTGGTAGGACACATCATGGCTGCGTATTAGATGGCCCAATGGAAGCATGTACAGATTGAATAAAAGGGGTCCCAGGATCGACCCCTGGGGAACCCCACAGGTCACACCCATTCGGTCGGAGACGCAGTTCCCAATTTGAATAAAGTAATACCTGTCCTCAAGGTAGGACTTGAACCAGTTTAGAGCCGTACCAGTGATTCCCACCCAGTCTTTTAACCTCTGTAATAAAATCACATGGTCAACTGTATCAAAGGCGGCGGTCAGGTCCAGCAGAACTAGGACAGAGACTTTACCTGCATCTGAGTTTAGGCGGATGTCGTTTGTCACCTTGATCAGAGCTGTCTCAGTGCTGTGGTGGGGCCTAAAGCCTGACTCCTTAATTTATCCCAGGGGGATATTACATGTTTTTGAGTCAACATTTGCACAATTAAACAATTTAAGCCTCTGAGTATTTCTTCTTCTACTGCTCCATCATTAGATCAGTGTTATGTAGCTCATTACTGCCACCTAATGACCGCATTTACAGTTAAAAATAGTCCCTTACGGTAAAATGTGATTTTAAAGCAACTAATCGACGACTAAATTAGCTGTAAACTATTATTATCGATTAAATCGATTAGTTGTTTCCGCTCCAGTTGCCATGGTTACACATCAAAAGAAGTGCGGGTCGTGAACACGTGAGTGCAGAAGTCATAGCAAGTGCGCGGCATCCAGAACCAGACATGGAAGCCTCCGACAAGAACCACCGAAGCAGAACGGACACCGGGAGCGGCGCCGTCCTGAATCAGCCAGTTATCACTTTTATTATCGTTGTTTTCCGATGTTTAAAATGTTTTCAGATGACTGGGACCATCCTACAACCTGAGTCTGAATCATTAATGGAAAGTTAGTTGGCAGGAAGATTTTAACTAAGATGGTAGATCCTGAAGAACCCTGCTGGTACCGGAGTGGCAGCCCACCAGCTCCGCCCCTAACGTCCTCCTGTCTCTCTGTCTCTGTCTCGTCCTCCAGCTGAACTTCCTGCCACCGTTTCTCTTCGCCCGGCCAGGTCCAACCTCTGCTCCTGCAGGCAGCACCTCCAAATGAGCCGGCCGCAACAGGCGAAACTCACCACAGCTGACCAGAACGGCGTGAGCGTCATCCAGAGCCAGGCCCACGCCGTCCCGCCCTCCACGCCGGCCGCCGCCGCCAGACCGCAGCAGGTCCCCCAGCTCGTTCCCGCCAGCCCGTCCTCCGCCGGGGGGAAAGCTCTGCCGCCGAGCAAGATGAAGAAGCCCGGCATGGAAAAGGACACCGAAGAGTATCGGCAGCGGCGCGAGCGCAACAACCTGGCGGTGAAGAAGAGCCGCATGCGCAGCAAGCAGAAGGCGATGGACACGCAGCAGCGCGTCAACGAGCTGAAGGAGGAGAACGAGCGGCTGGAGGCCAAGATCAAGCTGCTGAGCAAGGAACTGAGCGTGCTCAAAGACCTCTTCCTGGAGCACGCCCACAACCTGGCCGACAACGTGCAGCCGCCCGCCGGCGCCAGCCCCGTCCCGTCCGGAACCCCCGCCAATGGCCAGTGAGGGGGCGGAGCCTCAGGGACTTTTTACCGGGAAACAAGCCTCGCATCTTCTTCACCGCTTTTCTTTGTTATCCGCCATTATTCCTATTTCCTTTGGCCCCGCCCCCCCTTTACATGATGCCACCTGCAGACGTTGTTCACCTGAGACTGACGCGTGGACTCTGATTGGTTCAGAGGGAACATGTGACGCTGTTCTTTTTATTCACTACATGTTTGTGTTTGAAGGTTCTAGAGAGACTGCTGAGCTGAACCGTTACGGCAGAACCGGGTTCATGAGACTTTTAATGATTGTGACTCGCACCCGGAGCAGGTGAGGGGCGGAGCTTCTCCATCAGCACCTCCTGCTGCAGCGCCATCTTCAGGCTGAGATCAGCAGAACATCCGGCGGGTTTGGGTGGGGTTCTGGTTCTGGTTCCATGCTGACGGCCCAGAGTCAGAGCAGTGACTCCAAACGGATCAGACAACACCAGAACCAGAAGGCCGCCGCCCCCCCAGCCGCTCCACATGACCCCACCTGCCCCACAGGTGTGTTTGTGAGCGGAGGGCCGGGCGGACCCAGACGCCTCAGGGAAACCGCAGCTTTAGACAAATCCGGGCCTAAACGGGTCTGGTTGTTGGTCGTCTGCTAACGAGACCTGAGCGGATCAGAACACGCTGCGGGCGGGGTGAGGGGGCGGAGCCAGACTTCATAATTACCTGCGGTTCATCTGGGCCTCACCTGCCTCACGGGCGCGGCGCTCCGAGATCCCTCGCCCTGACTCAGCCGTGGGTTTGGAACCCCTAACCTGTCCTTGCTCAAAGGAGCCTGCGGTGTCTGTTTCCATGGCAACAGGATGTCCAGTTTGGATTACCCCCAATCAGTGGGATTGGTCTGCTTCCGGATCCACCGGATCACCTGGTCCTGGTTTTGTAAAACACACGGGGAGGGCGCATGAAGGGGGGGGGGGCATTTCTTTATTGAGCTGCGTTTTTATATCGGGGGGGGGGGGGTTCGTGAATGTTGTTAATTAAAGCTGAGTTTTAAAGTTCTGCTGGGTCCGACTCGTGTGTCCTTTTGTCGGTTCTGATCATCTGGACCCGAACCGTCCTCCTCAGAATCAGAACCGCCTCTGCTGTCAGAAAAAATTACCCATGATCCTCTGCTGCGTTCTGTTTTTAAATGGTTTAAATTCACCGACGCTCAGGAATAAAACGTGATAATAGTTTTTTATTCTGATACAGTTTTATTGTGAAGGGACAGAAGGAAGAGCATCAAACCGCTGCAGCATCAGCAGCTTTAATGATGATGATGATGAAGAAGGTGAAGAGCAAGCGTTGCTTATTTCTCGGACCGCGTTCAGGCGACGCTCTGCTTGGTTGCTTCTGCGTGGGAGCCGATATGAAGCGGCAGGTGAGCTTCCTGCCTCTCACCTGAGCCTGGCTGAGGAGGCCATCACACCTTTTATTACCTGCTGCCAGGTGAGGGATGTGCACACAGTTAAGGGGTTAAAGGTTATCAGCCTGTGACACTCCCACCCACGGGTGAATGATTGACGAGGTGACATCATCACCTAGACAGCTTTTGAAGCTCCTGTGACAGGTCAAAGGTCAGACTCAGTGAGCTTACTGCTTGGTGGACACAGAACCAGTTCTGCCGCCTGTTTGTTCCCATAATTACCAGAACCTTAAAATAGCCGTGTGTGTGTGTGTGTGTGTGTGTGTGTGTGTGTGTGTGTGTGTGTGTGTGTGTGTGTGTGTGTGTGTGTGTGTGTGTGTGTGTGTGTGTGTGTGTGTGTGTGTGTGTGTGTGTGTGTGTGTGTGTGTGTGTGTGTGTGTGTGTGTGTGTGT
Organism: Orestias chungarensis; assembly: GCA_032876305.1. Taxonomy (NCBI): domain Eukaryota; kingdom Metazoa; phylum Chordata; class Actinopteri; order Cyprinodontiformes; family Cyprinodontidae; genus Orestias; species Orestias chungarensis. The sequence continues at coordinate 99,483 of JAVLVB010000662.1, forward strand.
GTGTGTGTGTGTGTGTGAGGGTATTTCCCTCATTCTGAGGACCGTTTTCTAACAATACTATGCTTGTGGGGACCAAAGACCGATCTCTATGACGACAATGTTTCTGGATGGGATGTCAGGCATAAACGGCCAATGTTGGGGTCAGAGGTCAGGGTTAGGGGTATTCATCACAAATGAATGAAACGGAGTGGAAAGTCCCGACAGTGTTGGAGAAACCTTACGTGTGTGTGTGAAACAAACTAATTTGAACCATGTCTGACTTTTTAACGACAAAGAAAAAAAACCGACCATGTTTTCTATCAAACTGGACATCCCATAATTTTCTTATTTGTTGTTCTAATTCTGACTTTGGGATCCAACATGGCCGCTGAATTATCATTAATGAGCTCTGATAGAAAAAAGCAACATATTATTATTATTTTTTTAGAAATGTTTTCCAGAAGAGCTTCAGGTAAGTTTATTTCAGACCAGGTGTATCTTCTACAGCTACCTATGCAAACTAGCGAGCAGACGATCAAGGTAAGGTCCAGGAAAATCCTGTAAAATCAAGGAAAGGGTTCAGAATATAATTCTTAAGAAGCTGCATAAATAGCATCTAAGTGCAGATATCACAGAATTATGTAAATCCGCCTGATTTTACTGATTCCACATTTGTTCTCAGATATTAGAAATAATTGATTATTTTCTTACTTGCGGCTGACACGTTAACCCTAGCTTAAAGCGTTACAGTTAGCATGCTAACACTAGCTTAAAGCGTTACAGTTAGCATGCTAACACTAGCTTAAAGGATTAGAGTTAGCATGCTAACACTTGCTTAAAGCGTTACAGTTAGCATGCTAACACTAGCGTAAAGCGTTACAGTTAGCATGCTAACACTAGCGTAAAGCGTTACAGTTAACATGCTAACACTAGCGTAAAGCGGTACAGTTAGCATGCTAACACTAGCTTAAAGGATTAGAGTTAGCATGCTAACACTTGCTTAAAGCATTACAGTTAGCATGCTAACACTAGCTTAAAGCGTTACAGTTAGCATGCTAACACTAGCTTAAAGGATTAGAGTTAGCATGCTAACACTAGCGTAAAGCGTTACAGTTAGCATGCTAACAGTAGCTTAAAGCGTAGTCTAACTAGCAAGTAAAGCAAATGGACTGAAGTTGATCCAGCGTCTTACTACAGGAGCTTTAAGTTAGTAACAACTGACTTTGTTCTTAGACAGATTCTGGATTTCAGAACTAAGCAATGTTCATATTTAGCTCATACTACGTTATAGATGACCTTAAATGGTCCAAGACTCTAAGTTAGCATAACGGGACTAAATAACTGGCTCAGCTATGCTGCTATGTTATGTCATGTTTGCTGTTTATGTGGGAGAAGCAGGTTTATTCTCCTACATTTGGAA
>JAVLVB010000662.1:105167-116096 GCA_032876305.1 Orestias chungarensis
AGCCTCCTCTCCTCCATGTTTCCTAGCCTCCTCTCCTACATGTTTCCTTTCCTCTCCTGCTGTTTTGTGATAATTTGCTCGTTGGTGTTCAGAGTTCGGCCTCCTTCATTTCAGCGTTGATAAACGTCTCTGAAATAACTGATTAATTTTTTTTTATTGGACGTTTCTGTCCCAGCGGTTTATCAGAACTCGGGAGTCATTGGTTTTGAGGCCAATGTTCTGACGGTTGGACTGAAGCCTGTAGCATCCCCTGTTGAGAGACCAGCGCTCTGGTCACTGTGTGAAAGGCTCCTGGCCTCCTGCTGACTGCAGAGGCAGCAGACGGCTGCGTGATCCGCTGCCTCCTCCAGACAATAATTAATCAGAGTCAACAGAGACGGGTGGCCCGGTCCATTCAGAGCGGTTCTGCTGGCTGCAGTCTAAATATTAACCCGTCAGATAGCAGCGCTCTGACCCTGATAGGCACACAGATGCAGTCAGGAGGACAAACGTGCTGCTTTGTGCTGCTTGTGCTGTATCACCGTCAGCGATTGGAGAGACGTGGCCGCTGCTACAGAACCACTGATCCACCGGATCATCGTTTACGAGACGTTTGTCTCAGAGACGTCATCAAACCTGCAGAGGGGACGGACACAGCAAAGGTTTAAGGTCCAACTGCAGCAGAACGGTATCGGCCAGTCTGGAGTCACACTGGGTTCTAGGTGCTGGTTCTAGATTTAGAGTCTGAACCAAAAACATGAAACCAGAACCAGAACCAGACGGTTCTGTTCACCTGAAACCAAAAAAAAACTGACTGCAACGAAGTTTTAGTGATAGAAGTTAAAGAATGTAAATAAAAGTTCTATTGAGACCGTTTATGGATAAAAAATTAGAACTGAGAGATTTTTGTTTACCTATAAAGTTAAAAATCCAAGATTTTATCAATATTCAATAATTATTCATGTTTCACAGACAAGTCAGATAAGACTTGGTAAGGCAAGTTTATTTGTGTTGCACATTTTCATGTACAAGACAATTCAAAGTGCTTTACATAGAAAAAGAGCAGAAAATAAAACAATCAAACCAACTTTGAATTTAAAAGAAATAAAATAATAATAGTAATTATATTCTCAGTTGCTATTTGCACAGTTAAATGAGGCTGTTTTCAGCCTGGATTTAAACAGCAGAGTTGAAACCTGTCTCACCTCTTCAGGAAGACTGTTCCAGATTTTAGGAGCATAAAGCTGGAATGAAGCCTCCCCTTGTTTGGTCCTGACTCTGGGCATCAGCAGGAGGCCACTACCTGAGGTTCTCAGAGTCCTGGCTGGTTCATATGGCTCTAACATGTCAGATATGTACTTTGGGGCTAAACCATGAAGAGACTTGTACACAAGCAAGACTGTTTTAAAGTCTATTCTTTGAGTGACAGGAAGCCAGTGCAGAGACTTGAGGACTGGACTAATGTGGTCATATTTCCTGGTTTTGGTCAGAACTCGAGCAGCAGCATTCTGGATGTTCTGAAGCTGTCTTAAGGCCCGTTTAGAAAGCCCAGTGAGCAGGCCGTTACAGTAGTCTAACCTGCTAGAGATAAAAGCATGGATAAGTCTTTCTAGGTCTGGTTACTGTGGGTTCTGGTTCTAGTTCTAGTTCTTGTTCTGGTTCTGGGTGTAGTTCTGCTTTCAGATTGCTTTTCAGAAAGTCTCTTCTGGGACAGCAGGTTCTTGTTGTCGTCTTGTTTGGTTCTGCTCTCTGACGCGTTTAAAGACGATGAAAACAATCAGGAAGATGAAGACGACTCCCAACATCCGGTCAGTCAGAATCAGACCCAGCTGCTGCTCTCTGGTGCTGCCCAAACCTGCACAGCCTTCAATTCTGAGGTTCTGATCCGGCCTCCAGGAGCCGAGCACCATCTCCTGCAGCGACTCGTCCATACGCAGCCGTTCAGATGCTACAGCTCGAACGGCCGCACTGAGCATGTGCAAACATCGACACAGCAAGCGTGGACCCGGACGATAAATTAGGATTACGGTTAGATCGATTCCAGAGTTCCTCAGTGAGAACTGAAACTCCATTAATTGTTTTACAGAACGTCATAAAAAGACCTGAAGCTCTTCACCAAGAACCAGATCAGAGCTGACGGGGAGTTGGAGCTCAATCCAGGACAGGACGACCTTCCTTCAAGAATCAGCCACAGAAACTACGGGATGGTTTAGATCTGAGCTCAGAAATCAACCCAAGAGCCAAACTGGCCGTCGGTCCCGGAGAACAAAGCGCTGCAGAGTTTTATAACCGTTCAGTTGTTTTAATCGGGATATTTGATGCCAAGTAAAAAAAGCCCAAAGTTTCGATCGTACTGACAAGAAACACAAACTAACAACAACAACAACAACACTGGTATCTTCTCAATTTTGTAACTGAAAAAAAAAAAAAAAACATCTGTTTTTTATTTTAATGTTTTTATTCTATGTTTAAAACATTAGCCAAAGTTTGTAGGAAATAATTCGTTGGCTGGATTGGCCTAGTCAAAGTCCAGACCTGAAATAATGAATGTTCACCATTCAGGCTGAGCTGCAGATGTTTTGTTGGGAGAAAAGAAAGCGCGATTTTTCGTCTCCTTCACGGTTTTCTGATTTTCTTCAGCATAAAAAAAACCTCAAAGAAAACAAAAAACGCTCGAGAAAACGTGAATGATTTATAGGAAATACGCTCAACTCAGGAAGCTGGTTTCAGTTCTGAGAAGTTCTGGTTCTGAAGACCTCAGTCGCCTCCAGGGTTGACCTCTGACCTCTGACCAGTGATCTTGGTGGAAGTGGTGCAGTAGCAGCGTTTCAGCTCCGGCGCTGTGGGTGTCATGAGTTACGGCTCTGGAGGTGATGGCTTGGTTGGCTGAGCGTCTCCGCTGCTGCGTCGCATTAAAACCAAACCATAACTCAGTGGTTGCGGCCTGGCAGGGCGAGCTTAGCGCTGCGGCTAACGCTAGCAGCAGGTAACTGGCTCTGACAGGTTTCTAATGAGGTCACATGATTCACGGAGCCCGAGCTGTCGCAGCGGCTCATAAATCTGCTCCTGATAAAGCTGCAAGGAATTATGGGAGCCTCCCTCCGCTGCAGCGCTGAGGCTGACGTTGATGGGTCCCAGAAGAGAGACGAGGAAACCATTACAGGAAGGCGTGCCTACCTGGTAGGCAGCAGGAGATAAACACTGACGCTGTCTGAGGAAACCGAGGCGCAGGAAGTGGGCTGAGAACAACCAGGAAGTAAAGTCGTCCACGCAACCGACCTGCAGCCGCGGAGGTGATTACACGCTGGCGAAGGCAGGCCTCCTCCACCCGACCAAATACGACTCCAACTAGAGCTCAACAGTTTCAAGGAAACATTTAAATTGAGATTCTTCTGGCAGAGATTTCAGTTTGGATTTCAATCACGATTTATTTTCTTTAAATCAAGAATCAATGAATTCCAATGAAATACTGTAAGAATAAAACTGCTGGCAGCAGATTTAAAATGCTGCTTTTCTGTGACATTAACGTCGTCGGCTTGTCTTCTACTCCCATTTCAGCTGTGTTTGAAATTCAATGACGAGCAAAACACTCATTGGAGTGGAGATCACGTGACCTGGTGCAGCTTTCTGATTGGTAGCTGATACAGAGCCTTTCTAATTATTATCATTATTATTATTGATGAAATTATTGGAGAACCAAGAAAAAAACGCAACTTTGATGATCATAAAATCGAGTCGTCCGAGATCACGATTTTCGGTTGAAGATGATAGATCGTTCAGCTCAAACGTCCCCGGGCAATCGCAACAAAGATCACGTTTCAGAAATGACATTTTTAATAAAAGCTTTGAGAGCAATTTGGATGAAGTTTTCTTCAATTAAAGAACTACAGGGATTCATAAAAGCAAATTTAAATTTAAGTTTTGCTTAAATGTAATTTTTGGTTCATGTTCGTAGATTTCTGCAGTCACGATTTGCTCGACTTTGATTTTTTGATTAATTATGTCTAATAAGGCCCTAAGTGTTGTCTCTGATTGAGGGTTTGACTTTATGAGATGAATGAAAATGAACGGTAGTCAGAGGAAAGTGTGTGTGTGTGTGTGTGTGTGTGTGTGTGTGTGTGTGTGTGTGTGTGTGTGTGTGTGTGTGTGTGTGTGTTCTTGTTTACATCTTTGGGGAAATTGAGGACATTTTGGTACGTTTTCATTTTTCTGATCTCGAGTTAGACGTAAATCAAGTTCTCATTAATGTAAGACAATAATTAGTTCAGAAAATCAATACGAGTCAATAGAAAAGTCCTCAGGTGGATAGAAGGCCAAGAGTCTGTGTGTGTTTGTTTTTCCCTCTTAGTGAGGACCACCGTCGGCCTTTAACCTTTGACTGAGGACATATAGGCCCGCTTTGGGGACTTAAACCTAGTCTTCATAAGGACAAACACTGTTTTTGGGTCAGAGGTCAGGTGAAGACTATGGTGTGAGAGGGTTTGAGTCAGAGGCCAGAGGTCTGGGTTAGGCTATAGAAATCCATGATAACTGAATAGAACTCAATGTAAAATCCCCACAAGCATAGAGAAAGCTTACATGCGTGCGTGTGTGTGAGCGTGCTCTGTTTGACCTTTGAACACATCAGTGTGTCTGCCTGTGGGGGAGCGGGAGGGGCGATTGCCCAGGGACCTTTGAGCAACACTGGAAGCGTGCTGTTCACGTGTCGTCCTCTCTGCTCTCATCCGTCTGCAGCTCCGTGGCGGCGGCGAGATGAGCCAATCACGCTGGCCCCCCGCCTGGAGTGGCTCTGACCTCGGCTGGGGGAGTTGGAGGCCATCCAAGTGGAGAAGAAGAAGAGCCGGACAGCACAGCTGCTTCTGAGCTCTGATTGGCTGAGAGAGGACCCTACCTGAGCAGGTGTGGCTCAGGAACGACCCGCCTGACTCTGCTTGGTTCTGTGGATCAGAAGCAGATGTGCTTGTTGATCCTCTGAGGTTTCCTTGTTTTGTAATCAATGATGTGGAGAAAGATCAACAAATTGGCCGAGACGATTAATGAGGAGTTAATTTCTAGCATCTGTCAGGTTCCTGGGCTTCGTTAATGGAGCGCTCGGTCCGGTCCGAACAGAAACTCCCCTGGAGGCGCTTCCTGAGCATGAACACAGCTGCGCCTCACCGTCACCTGTGGCTCCTTAGAAAAATCAGTTACTGTTTGTATTTAAGGGTTTTATGTTTTGATCAATTATTAGTGCTAATTGGTTCTCATTCTCCTCGTTGCTGCACCTGCCTGCTGCGCCGATCTCAGTAAAGCCGAACAGAGTCAGTTTTTCACCCACTCTGAGCCTGCAGTCTCTGCCCTGACCGACAGGTGGCGCTAGCTGCTTCACACAGCCCCGTAGTTTGTTTCTCCTGCATGTTCCATCCTGTTACTGTTTTTTTAGAAACTAGTATAGTGGAATTAATCCGTTTTTCTTTGTGTTTATGCTTTTTAAAGTTTAAAATGAAATACTATATATATATATATATAGTATTTTATTTTATTTATATATATATATATATATATATATATATATATATATATATATATATATATATATAATAAAATACTGCAGCTGCTTGTACTGATCCAGGTTCTGGTTCTGCTGGAAGTTTCTTCATGTTAAAGTGGAGTTTTTCCTCTCCACTGTCGCCACATGCATCCTCATTATGAGGGATTTCTGCCAGCTATCGTTTCGATGTTCTGATCCAGGAGGAGTGAACGACGCCATGAATCTGCTGGTTTTCCTTAGACTGGAAACTTTTTTACTGATTTATTTATAATTTTTGTTTATAATCTAATGAACTGATTTTCCTGCAAAGAAATTTGAGATGACGTGGGTTCTAAATTCGTCGCTACATAAATAAACTGAATCCTTAATTTAAAACCTTGGAAAAATCCACTGGATCGACCCTCAAACTCTGAGAAATGTTGAAATAATGAGTTTAGGATTTAGTATAATATCAATAGAAAGATGCTGTATAAAAGTATAAAAAGCAAAACAAACTTTCTACAGCGTTTTTTATAATTAGAAATAATTATATGATATAAGTTCACTACTATCTGCTTCTTTAATGTAATAAATAAATAAATAAATAAATATGTGGTGTGAAGTAATCCCCACCTCTGATTTCGAAGCACCCTGAACCGGTCCGTAGCTATGCTAGCTAAGCTAACAGGTTGCCAGTCACAGTCTGTAGTTTGTGTTCCTCTCTTAGAGGAAAACTGATGAGAAATTGACTCGTTTTTTTGTTCCTCGTCTGACTGATGAGTTTGATAAATCAAGCTGTTTGCTTTTTCATCTGGGAGTGCAACATTTACCTTTTACTGCCAAAAACCAGGATAACATCCGGACTGAACTTTCTGACCTGCAGTCCTTATACAGGAAACGCTGCTGGACAAGGGCCAGGAGGATAGTAAAGGACTCCACTCATCCCAGTAACGGACTGTTCTCCTTGTTACCATCTGGGATGCGGTTTCGTACTATCGAAGCCTTAACGGAGAGGGTGAGAAAAAGCTTTTTCCCACAAGCTATTCAAGCCCTCAACGGAAATAGCATTTTGGACTGATCTGCAGCAACGTCCAATTTATATGTATATGTATGTGTATATATGTGGACATTGGTATGTGTATATAATTATATGCGTGTACACTGTCATATGTATGTATATGTATGGATGGGGTTTTACACTATGACATCTACCGCCTATGTAACATCATGTTGCACTATTTTGTCACCATACACACTGGTTCACTTTATATGCCATTTTAAATTATAGTGGTAATTCTACAATGTTTACTTTACTTTAATTAGTTCTTTTAGATACATTGGTAAAAAAAAATTTCTTTTTTCTATTTTAAATACATTCTTTTTGATATTACATATTTTTACCTATTTTGTATTTAGTTAATTAGTGTGAAGGAGCCGTCACAACAAAGCATTTCACTGCAAGTTGTACTGTGTATGACCATGTATGTGACAAATAAACCTTGACTTGACTAATGAATTATTGTTTTTATAATTATTTGTTTAACTTTAACAGCATGAAGGGGGAACATCTTACCTCAGGTTTATGTTTTTTTCCGCTTATTTCTTGATAAAATAGTTTGTAAAACTTTGGAACGGTTCCTCTCATTTTCCCTGAACGCATTATATTTTATTTGTGTCTTCTTATTTCTGTCTGAGCGTCCTTTGTGTTTTTCTGCTGCACCTCTGGGATTGTGTGAGCAGCTGCTCCATCATCAGCTTTGTTCAAGGAAATCTGTGCATCAGCAGAACCTACAGTGACGAGCTGAAGTTGATGCAGAGCCGTTCGGGTCGCTGACTGGCTACTGTGTTCAAAAAGATTAAATAAAGACATTTCTGACAAGACGAAAGGTCTCCGGCGTCCATCTTGTTTCCAGACCGATCTGTCTTTATCTGGAAACAGCTGGCAGGCCTAGTCTGTCCTCACCCTTCGGTTTAATCTGCGGCAGTCTGATCCAGAGGACATCATGCTGGATCCAATCAGTCTGTGCGTGTTCCTCCAGGATCGAGCTAATCAACACCAGGCAAGCTCACACTGATCCTGCACATCACTTAAACATGACTTATTACGTGTGAATGAATAAAAGTTGTTATGGAAAGACTGTAAATCCAGTTTATTTAATTACTGACACATGGAAACACACAAGCCTCATCAATCAGGACCCAGAGTGAAGCTTCTAAACAAACCAGAAGGCTGAGCACCGTTTTGCCCAGGTAGCGGCTGTCGAGTCTAGAATCAGATCTACACGGCATGTAGCCTCTTGGCAAGAAGGTTCTGGTTCGAGGCCCAGCCAGGGTGAATCTATATGGAGCAAGTCTTGTTGTAAACTGTGTGCTGGTTTGTGTATTTTTTGTTTCAGACCTCTGTCTCTAAGGTGTGTTTGGCAGGTAAAGCTTCCAGATAGCGCTCTTGCTAGCAGCAGAGAAAGGTGGAGCAGCACTACGTCCTGCATCACAGTCACCGCCGCCGCTGAACGCCAGGCCCTGCAGAAGGTGGTTGACATCTCCCAGTGAATCATCACCACTACCTGGACACCGCCAGAACAGCAAGAGATGTCTGAAGAAAGCCATGAATGTGCCGCCCTATCCAAAGCAACTTACAAAGTAGACACAATATTATACTTATTATCAATCTGACCATAAACTATCTAAAAGAAACTCGCCAGAGTCAGTGGTGACAGTGAGGAGATAGAGGGAGGTAGAGAGAGAGTAGTAGAGGGGGTATAGAGGTCTGGGTAAGAGTTAGGATAGGAGAATCTCTTTTAGGAAGTGGGTCTTCAAGAGTTTCTAGAAGACAGACAGGGACGCTGCTGTTCTTGTGGCACTTGGTAGGTCATTCCACCATCTTGGAACAACACAAGATAACAGTCTGGATTGTCTTAAGCGTGGTGTAGACACTGCTTGACCACAATCCATTAATGACTGAAGTGACCGAGCTGTAACATAAACCTTTGGTAGAGTATTCTAGTAGATGGGAGCCGTACCCTTCAGCACTTTGTAGGCTAGAATCAGGGACTTGAGTTTGATGCTGGCAGCCAGGGGTACCCAGTGGTTACCGTTTCTGGCTCAGAGAAAGTTGGAAGAAGTCAACGGAAGGTCAGCAGGATGTCCAGGTGAGACGACGCATCAGTAGTGTTAACCAGTCTTGCAGCAGAGTCTCCAGAACCAGCAGGAAAATCAGGATTAGTCCAGATCTGCTTCTGCTGGAAATACAGCTGACAGAAAATTATTATTTTGGAAACAGTGGCTAGCTTCATTATTGGCGCTCAGACTTAACCCTGGGGGATCCGAGAACTAAGACCTGAACTTCCCGGAGTTGCTCACTCAACAGCATTTCATTAATCACTTCATCTCTTCATTAGATGTTGCATGAGCTGGTTTTGAAACTCCTCCTCCTCCAGGGAGCAGAGATGCAGAAATATACCGCTCAGTGTGAGGAGGGTCGGGGTGAACGCGGCAAGGAAAAGGAAGACAAAGGAGGCCCGCTCGGTTGAGCAACGAGCAGCAAGCCGTCCAGGCCCAGCTGCCACCCCTCACCTAGTCCCTCTGCTCTCTGATTGGCTGAGGAGGTGGGGGAACGTGGCTGAGTAGAGCTCGCAGATGCTATGAGTAAAGTGTGCTGCTGGGGTCAAGTCTCTAAATCCAGGCACAAGATGACACCTCCTGATTACTACTGTACTGATACCGTCCATCATGTCCTGGGTTACTGGGGGTGAAGATGTTCTCCACGCTGGTTCTCTGTAACAGTTCAAAGGCTGAAGAGCATCAAGGGACCGTCGTAAGATTCCTGCAGTAAACACATTCTTGCCCCCAGATGTTCATGGAAATAACACATTTCTTTCGTTTGGAAGTTTCTGATATCTGAAAATATCAGAGATTATTCCAGCTTCTAAATTCAAGAATGTTTATTAGTCCTGTGACACAAGGCAACAAGGCAACGATGCAACAAAATGCTCTGCATAATAAGAACTGATCAACTTGAAAGGAGAATTAGGAGCATCTAAAAGGAGTTCGATTCTTTTTAAACCAAGAAACTGGACTGATCAGACCTAAGGTCCTCCTAGAAATCCAAGGTAGTGGAGGAGTGATGATATGGGCTTCTTCCACAGCTTCTCTATAGACAAGAATATTTTAGAGTCAAGGTGAGTTCATCTCTCCAACAGCTAAAGTTTGATCCAAACTGTGTCGTATAGAGAGAAAATTTTCCTACCAAGATGTAAAATTAAATATTAATATTGGCTGGTTCGTTGGCTGTCTGGTTTGTTAGTTGGTTGGTTGGTCGGTTGTTTGGTCGGTTTGTTGGTTGGTTGGTTGGTTGGTTGGTTGGTTGGTTGGTTAGTTGATTGGTTGGCTGGTTGGTTGGCTGGCTGGCTGGTTGGTTGGCTGGTTGGTTGTTTTTTTCATTATCCTTTATATGTTTGGAAACATCTTCATGGCTTTAAAGGAACTGTTTTAAATGTGCAAGAAAAGAAACCCACAATCGGACAATCTGATAATTTTCCTCACCTCTAACAAAACAGTCATGGAAGAAAGCATAATTATTTTAAAAGGAGCAAAAGGAAGCATTGTGAAGGCTGAATTTATATATTGCTGCCCAAAGGGTAATTTTTAAGGTTCATGCGTGATATAATATTTTGTCTCGAGCAAATTAGAAGCTGTTTATCGCAGAAACTGTTTTTATTATTTGGTGTATGATAACCTTTGACCTTGTTTTGACATTCATAAAACTATGGTGTAACTTCAGGTTCTGGTTCAGGTAATCCAGGAATATGTCCTCTAGGGTTTATGGCTGTTTCCTCATGGTGATAATTTACTCCTGCCTGCAGTCATCGTCTCCAATCATCTCCACATAGCTTTTTTAATTTATCCCTTTCTGACTCTAGTAAGAATATTTTTGCAGATATATTTTGGACTCTGATTGTTTGAACCTCATTAAGCCTCTAGAAGATTATGATTCATCCATGCAGATCCGATTCAAGTATTAAAGAGTCTGCCTGTTAACTAGGAAGCGTTCCTGCAGCTCTGCTAGACCGGACCGTTGAGAGGGGGGCGGGGGTCATGGGGGGGTCGCGGGCCGTCCATCTCTCGTCCTGTCCTCCCCAACTACACCAGCGGAGCTTGCTCAAGTTAAAGATGGGCCTGCCTCTCCCTCTGTTTATCTGATCACGCTGTGTGAACGTCTGCCTTCCCCACTGGAAGTCGGGCTGAACCAGATGTTGTGAAACAGCAGGAGATTTCTGCTGCTGAAAATGCCGACTCAGCTTGATGGAAGCTGGAGGTTAAACGAGTGAAACGCTAATCACAGAAACACAGAAGAGACGGAAACCAGAGACAAAGCTTTACTCTGGAACCAGGATGGATGGATGGATGGATGGATGTTAGATGGATGGATGGACGGATGGATG
>JAVLVB010000662.1:135579-145608 GCA_032876305.1 Orestias chungarensis
CATCTAGACATGCCTGTAATCTACCAAACTGACTGGATTCATCGGGATTTATAGATAAATACAGTTGTGTATCATCAGCATAACAGTGGAAATTAACACCATGCTGTCTGATGATTTTACCAATAGGGAGCATGTATATAGTAAATAGAATTGGGCCAAGTACAGAACCCTGTGGTACTCCACAACTAACCTTACAATGTGGAGAAGATTTGTCATTTAGATGAACAAACTGGGATTTATCAGACAAATACGATTAAAACCAGCCTAGTGCTGTTCCCTTGATCCCCACAGTGTGTTCGAGGCTTTCTATGGTCGGTTGGATCAGAACCAGAACCGAGATCTATCAGAACCAGACTTAACTTTCCTAATCACTTTAATAAGATGGTTTTATTTTAATTGTGATCTTTCCTGGTTTGAACTAACCGGCGGTTCTGATTGAGATGCTGAAGCAAACTGGGTCTGGAGAGAGGTTCTAAAGTTAGAGGACGACCTCACTTTGACAAAACGGACCTGACTGAGCGACCCAACACCAGCAGAACCAGAACCAACCAGCCGAGTTACGACATCAGGCTAGAATGTGGCGCTGAGCTTTCGGTCTAAATATACCAGTGGGAATGTGGTTGTACTGGTCCGGAGCTCTGCTCTCTGTGACGGCGCTGATCCGGTCCACTGGTTACCAGAGCCACGCTCGGCTGTTACTGGAACATTCAGAACCACAGAACACTGTCCGGGTCAGAACCTCTACATCTATTGATCTTTATAAATAAACAGAACCAAAATGATCAGGTGAGTCCAGACAAGCTCCTGACTCGAGCCTGGACCAGATGCGCTGTCGGAACTGAGAACATTCCACCTGACCAGGACGCCGGTTCTGTTGCTGCGTTCGGATCCAGACTGTGTTCCGGGTCCGACATCAAGCTGTGGTTCTGATTGGGTCCGTTAGAGGAATTTTCATAAAACCTATATGGTATTTAATCCCATATAGGTTTCAGACCCGGACATTCACTGCTGGCGGTTCTGGTTCTGGTGACCCAAGAACGTTTGGGGGGGGGAAGGTTCTGCATGAAGTGATTCTGGACCACAGCGTTCACACTTCAACCCAGTGATGGCAGGAGTGTTAACAGAACCGGGCCCAGCCCTCCCTAACAGAACCGGTCCTGTCTGTGTTGCAGCCAGAGGACTGCACCCTCCAAGTCTCTCCCAGCGGGAACTATCTGGACCTGGACTCGTCTCTGGCCGAGCAGCGCGACGTGTTGGACGGTTTCTACGAAGACGTGGAGTAAGAACGGTTTCTTCTTCTATGCCGTTGGTTACAACAAGCCCCGCCCCCTCGTAGGAGGCGGAGCTTGAATTTACTGGCAATCTAAATCAGTCCCTCCAGAAAATCGTGATTCTGCGGTCGCAGAAAATCGGCAAAATCAAGGAAAGGACGCAGGATATGCAAAGCTGCGCATAATTCTTAAAAAGCTGCATATTCACCACAGAAATGGCATCTAAGCACAGAAATCGCAGAATTATGTAAACTCTCCTGATTTGTTTTTGTCAGAAATTTGAAATAATTGATTATTTTCTTATTTTGACTGACACTAACCCCCCCCAGCCAAAATTGAACGGTCCAGGGTGTTGTGTAGTGACGCCATCACCTCTGTGCGCCACCATAACAAACACACGTTTAGGTCCCAGCAGCGGCGGCACGTCAGCGCATCGGCCATATTGGATGTGTCAGATCTGCCCCGTTAATTTATAAAGGTAAAAGGACTGAAGTTCACTGGTCTAAAGAATTAGTTAGCATGCTAACACTAGCTTAAAATATTAGAGTTAGCATGCTAACACTAGCTTAAAATATTAGAGTTAGCATGCTAACACTAGCTTACAATATTAGAGTTAGCATGCTAACACTAGCTTAAAATATTAGAGTTAGCATGTTAACGCTAGTCTAAAGCGTTACAGTTAGCATGTTAATACTAGCTTAAAGCGTTACAGTTAGCATGCTAACACTAGTCTAAAGCGTTACAGTTAGCATGCTAATACTAGTCCCTCCAGGACTAAAGCGTTACAGTTAGCATGCTAACACTTGCGTAAAGCGTTACAGTTAGCATGCTAACACTAGCTTAAAATGTTACAGTTAGCATGCTAACGCTAGCTTAAAATGTTACAGTTAGCATGTTAACACTACCTTAAAGCGTTACAGTTAGCAGGCTAACACTAGCTTAAAGCATTACAGTTAGCATGCTAATACTAGCTTAAAGCGTTACAGTTAGCATGCTAACACTAGTCTAAAGCGTTACAGTTAGCATGCTAACACTTGCGTAAAGCGTTACAGTTAGCATGTTAACACTAGCTTAAAATGTTACAGTTAGCATGCTAACGCTAGTCTAAAGCGTTACAGTTAGCATGTTAACGCTACCTTAAAGCGTTACAGTTAGCATGTTAACACTAGCTTAAAATGTTACAGTTAGCATGCTAACACTAGCTTAAAGCGTTACAGTTAGCATGCTAACACTAGCTTAAAGCGTTACAGTTAGCATGCTAACACTAGCTTAAAGCGTTACAGTTAGCATGCTAACACTAGCTTAAAGCGTTACAGTTAGCATGCTAACACTAGCTTAAAGCGTAGTCTAACTAGCAAGTAAAGCAAATGGACTGAAGTTGATCCAGCGTCTTACTACAGGAGCTTTAAGTTAGTAACAACTGGCTTTGTTCTTAGATTCTGGATTTCAGAACTAAACAATGTTCATATTTAGCTCATACTACGTTATAGATGACCTTAAATGGTCCAAGACTCTAAGTTAGCATAACGGGACTAAATAACTGGCTCAGCTATGCTGTTATGTTATGTCATGTTTGCTGTTTACTAGATGTGGGAGAAGCAGGTTTATTCTCCTACATTTGGAAACAACAATTTCCATTTTTTCCACATTTTCATAGCAGAAAACAGATGAAATGTTGGAGAATTCACAGCAGAATCGAGGATTTTTCCAGCTTTTTCTGGGGGACTGTTAACTAGACCTTTTGTTCTGAGCTTTTCTGTCGCTGCAACTAAAACATAAAATCTTCTGCAGTATTTTTGTTTAGTTTTTATAAAACGTCAAAACAAACAAACTCTCAGAAAGTCTCAGCAAATGTTCGTTGCTGGTTTTACGTCTGTCATCATTAAACATGGGTCAAAGTTCTGGTTCTGCTTCTTCACTCGTTTCTATATCTGTCGACTTGTATTAATGGAAGAATCTGTGCGTTTTATTTGATTAGATGGAAAAACTTGGTGAGACTTTCTGTGGTGCTTAGAAACTGTTCTGGGAGCAGAACCAGGCGGTTCTGGATGCTGACTGAGGCTCTGTGTCGTTGTTTCCACAGGAAGGGAAGGAAGCCGATCCTGATCCTTAGGACTCAGCTGTCGGTGCGCGTCCACCTCATCCTGGGTAAGTATTTCCGAGCGTGGCTCACTGGGAACGTCTGTCTGGATCTACGGATCTAATGAAGCCAGATCAGGGATCTGTTAGGTCCTGGTTCTGAACAGGTGAGCCGATCCACCTGAGAGGATGAGATTAGAGATGATCAGTGGACGCAGGATGAGGATAAAGATGTTTCTGGATCTCAAAACCTTGCAGAACGTCTCGGTTCCTCTCTGTGGTTCCAGATGTTTTTATTCAGGAGTCTGAAAGAATTCATTCATCAGTTATTAACAGTAAGGTTGACCTCTGACCCTGACCCGCCACAGACTCTGGTCTGAACACGTCAGCCCCTCAGTGAGTCAATGGATTGTTCCACTTCCTGTTCTTCAGTTTATGTTTCTTTGAATGTTTTAAAAATGAAGCAGAACCATCACTGCTGCTGATATGAGAGTAAAACAGAAAAACCTCTTTATGCTTGTTTGTTCCTGCAGCTGGAACTGAACCACGGATCATCACGCTGGCCACTTTTCTGCTCCGTCTCTGCTGGTTTCCCTGGAGACGGCCTCTTATTTTTAGCCGGTTATTTTGGGTCTTATCTGAGCCCGGAGTTCTGCGCTTCTCTTCCTGTTTGAGGCTCATTGCGGCTGCTGGCCCTCCTTTTCTGCTCTTGGCTTTTATTCTGGTGATTCTGCTGAACCCAGTTGTGCAAAGGAACGCTGTCCTGTCGGAGCGTGTTACTGGGGGGGCGGAGCTACCTGCTGGCGCCGCTCCCGTCGGGCCGGTTCTGTCGGCTGATTTACGGTCCGGACCGGCAAAAAGGTTGCAAAACTCTCCCTGCCTGTCAGAATCTATTCCGCTGCAGGCGATAAACTTCCCCAACATTCCTGCATCATTCCCAGCAACGGCCCACCCTCAGCGCGGGAGGAGCTTTTCCCAGCATGCATTGCCAGCTCGTGTGTTTGTGTCATGAAGGCGCCTCAGTGACTCGCTGACGAGTCACGTCTCTGGTTCTGGTTCTGCGTCTGAGCAGGAATCACAGCCGCTGGTGCAGGTTGATGAATTCAGAGCCAACAGAACCAGGAACCATCTGAGGTCTGTGTGGCTTATCCTCTGACATTTGACCTTTAACCTGCTGAGGCCTGTAGAGACGCCAGGGAAGAATACACATAAAAACAGAACATGGACGATAATCCAGACAGACGTTTTATTCAGATCAAAAATAAACCGGCTAAAAATCTAACAGAATAAAAACAAAAATACGCAATAAAACAGAAATCTGATGAGTAAAAAGATAAAAGCCTCAGATTAAACCTCAACTGGGAAACAATTATTCATTTACCACAAATCTGTTAATAAAGGAGCAGGAAGAAGTAAAATCGTGTCCAATCCGGAACAAAACTACCTTTAATAACTGAGTAAATAATCAGAAATGTAAAAATCCGTTTTCATTAGCAGGGTCAGTAAAACACAGAATGATTTAAACTCTTTAAACTGTTTTATAGACGTTTATCTGCCTGACAGATTTAGATTTCAGAGGTTGATCTACATCAGAATTGATTTAAAAACTGTTAAATAAATCTTATCCTACATTAGTCCAAGAATCCGAGTGGTTCTGTTTTTAACAGGATAAAACTAAATATTCTGTTGCTGCTGATTAACGGATCTGCTCGTTGCTCCTCACCTTCCTCTGTTCTGGCTGTTGATTGGACGCTTTGGTCTTGCTTGTGGGGACGGGCTGATAAATGCTGATTGGTGCTGTAAGGGTCAGAGGTCATGGTTAGGCTGCAGGTGTGCGTCTCTCCTCCTGCTGATCCCCGTCAGGTTCTGGGACCAGACGTCCATCCAGGACGATGGACAGAACCATCTTCAGAACCAAGATGGTTCTGACCCGGTCAAGGGAGCTCCTCCTGCTCTGGTTCTTGTTTGCTTCTGTAGCAGGAAATGGCGCTCGGGTTATCAGCCTCACTTCCTGTCTGCCCAGAATAAACAGGAATGGAGTTTCTGTGACCTCAGCCGTCCTGCAGGCTGGATCTTGTTCTGTTCTGGATGATAATCTAGAAGAATCTCCTTGTGTTTCATAATCTCTCTGCTAGAGTTCAGCGAGGTTCATGTTTTGTTCTGTACACCAACAACATCTCTGACCTCTGACCTTTAACTGAGGCCAGTAGAGCTCTGACGTTGGACCGGATCTGACGGGATGTTTTTGGAATGAAAACGGGACGATAATCCAGACAGAAACACACAAAAACTGAAGGATTAACTCAAAGTGACCATCAAGACGAGAATCTGAGGAAAATAAATGAATCCTGGACGGAAATCATGTTTAATAAAAATAACAAACCTGATAATAATAAAATAATCTAAAAACATGAGAATGTAAATAAATATCTGACTCCAATATTCTGCAGAGTTTCTGACCTGAACAGGTTTGATCCTGTTCTGTTCCAGATGATAATCTGGAATAATCTCTGAGGAATCCTTCAGGCCTGTCCGCCGGCTGTTGTGATTTTTATTTAGCTCGTGGTTTTTAAACGGATGATTGATTTCAGCATGAATGAATGTAAAATAAAACTCGCCCACTGTGACTTGATGCCGTTTGTTTAGAACCAACCTCAGCGGCGCCTGATTCGTTTCCTCGCTGATCTTCCCTGACAGAAGCGAGTCTAACAACAGTGACCGAAATAATCAGGGGGTCAGCTGGACCCCTGGAGAACTGACTGCTACAGAGGTTCTGTTGGACCGGGCTTGTGTCGCTGACGGTTCTGAGGGTTCTGCAGCCTGTTGGTGTTTGTTGTGGGCTGATTACTGGTCTGACTGGACCTTCATAAAACACTTTTAGATTTTAATAATCCTCAGCTGTTGGAGAAACTGGGGCTGGACGGCCGCCATCTTGGCTCAGGAGCTCCTCCTCTGGTGCTGGGTGAACAGGTGGAGCTGCGGTTCTACCGGGTTTGGGTCGGATCAGAACCTGACCCGGAAAAAAGGTTGAAAAGCTGCTTTACTGAAGAATATGGAGAGTCGGGAAACTAAAATATAAAAATATTAGTGCAAACTGGAAATAAGTGAAGAAACAATTCAGACAAAATATAAAGATTAGAAACATTTAGAATCCGATTTCACACATTAAGAGAATTAAAATCACATTTCAAAGCAAAAGTATCAGTTCCTCCAGAAAATCGTGTAAAATCAAGAACCCGTCGGTCCGGACCCGTGGATCGCTGAAATGGACTCCAGGTTCTGGTCGCCTCCCAGAGGTCAGTTTGAGGTTCTGGTTCTGAAGGTTCTGTGGATCCCAGACTAACAGCAGGAGTAGTTTGAATAAACCGTCTCTCGTCCTCCTCTGACGTTTCTTCCTCTTGTGTTTCAGAACGGTTGTACAACTCTAAAGGCCCAGAGCTCCGGCGCTGTCTGTTCTCCCTCAAACAGCTCTTCCAGGTAACTTCCTGCTCACCTGAGGGTCTCACCTGCAGACCTGAGCTGGAGCAGCTGCTGTTCCGCTGATGCTCCCCTGTTCAGGTCCTTGTACAGCAGACAGGGGGCGCTGTCAGCCTGAACCAGCAGGAGGTGGATGATGATGAGCTGTACCTGGTTTCTGTCTGTAGGACGATAAAGATCTGGTTCCAGAGTTCGTGGCGTCTGACGGATTGACGTGTTTCATTAAAGTTGGAGCGGAGGCCGACGTGAACTACCAGAACTACATCCTGAGAGGTGAGGCTCCTCCCCCTGGCGGTGAACGCTCCTCCCCTTCGCCAAACTCTCGCAGCAGATCTTGATGCTCAGTCAGGATTATTCTTTTAACTTTTAGTCTGAAATCAGGTTTGTTTTCTGCATAGTCGCTCGTTCTCCTAATTAAAGGCGACCTCCATCAGACGTCTGAGTGAACGGTTTATGACCACAGAAGAAGAACGTGGACGTCTGTCAGCGTCCATGTTTTCTTCAGTAACGACGGACGCCGCCATCTGTGACCGTATGGTCACAAGATCAGAACAAGATCAAATTGAAAGCTAAACTCGGCACTGCTTGCTTCGGACGTTGATTTACCACGTCTGTCTTCTTCTGCTGCACAGTTACGTCTCATGATGGTGACGATAAGTCGGATAAAACGCGACGTAATGATTCAGGCGGCAGCAGATTCTTTGGAAATTTTGGGATCAGATTTAGTTCCAAATATGGCGACGGCACAAACGTTTGTCGTTGAGACGTCCGTCCGGCTGTTGGCAGGACTTTGTCCTCCATTCTGCAGATTTCTCATAATTCATCAAAGATTGTGGTTTTTTCCCTGAAGATTTAATTCAGTAACACAAACAAGACGGCAGATAAATCCTGAGACGAGAGGAAGAGTTTGATTCAGATCGGTTCAGTTTATTCACACAGCTCTGATCCTCATCGTGACTTTAGAGGAGAAACAATCATTCCAGATGATCCGGGTTCACCAATCAGAGCTTTGAGTTCAGTTTTCTATTCAGATCAGTTTAAAAGGTTTAAATCTAAGAAACATTAAATTACAGAAATCCTGGTTCTGCTCTGAGAGTGTCTGTGAGAACTCGGCCGGCAGCTGCAGAGAAAGGAGCGGTTCTGTGGAGTTCTGGTCTGATTGAGACCTCAGATTATAGTTTAGAGTCTAGAAACTGGACCTGAAACTAACCCTACCCCCCCACCAGCTCTCAGCCAGATCATGCTGTTTGTGGACGGGATGAACGGTGTGATCAACCACAGCGAGACGGTGCAGTGGCTCTACACGCTGACAGGAAGCTCGGTGAGTCGACCCGCCTTCTGCTCTCAGCTCAGAGTAAGAAACTCCAGTTCTGACTGAGATCTGATGGTTCTGTGAAGCGGAACCGACCCAAACCTGCTGTTGGCTGCAGAGGGCAGAGGGTTGGCGCCCCCTGCTGGTCAGACACTGAATCTGATGCTTTTTACCTTCAGTCTCGTCTGCTGGTGAAGACGACTCTGAAGATGCTGATCGTGTTCGTGGAGTATTCAGAGTCCAACAGTCCTCTGCTGATCAGCGCCGTCACCACGATGGAC
This sequence comes from Orestias chungarensis, assembly GCA_032876305.1. NCBI lineage: Eukaryota > Metazoa > Chordata > Actinopteri > Cyprinodontiformes > Cyprinodontidae > Orestias > Orestias chungarensis. The sequence continues at coordinate 144,000 of JAVLVB010000662.1, forward strand.
TCAAACAGGGGTACACACACACACACATTCACTTTCATTCATTTGTCAGGAACTTCTCTAGCCCATCTCTGACCTCTGACCCTAAATTTGACCATATCTAGATTCACAGCACAATCATACACGTGACCTCTGACCCTGAGACAGCGTGTGTCTTCATATAGATCAGGCTTTGGTCCCCACAAGCATGGTATTTTTTAAATAGGTCCTCATAATGTTGCAGAAACATGGACACACACACACCGTGTAGGCTGATCCCGGCGTCCACAACTCCAGCTTTAACGGTTCACAGCCCAGAACACCTGGGCGGAGCTTCCCAGGTGTTCTGGGCTGTTGCTGTGGTTACCAGGTGACGTGGACGTGTGTGTTGCAGGTGTGACGCCGTGGACGAACATTATGGACATTCTGGAGGAGAAGAACTGCGTCGACTCAGAGCTGCTGGTTTTCACCATGACGCTCGTCAACAAGGTGACCAATAACCGACCTGATCAACAGAACCGTCAGCCCAGGTTTCCAGGTTCTGTCCTGGAGAACCGCCTGCTTTAACGTTCAAGGTTCAGTTAACAACATCTGCAGACGTTCGAATCGCTCTGAAGGAGCCGGCCGACCCGATTAAGAATCAGAACCACAGCAACACAAATACAGACACAACTAGAGTTTGATGGTTGCTTCTGATGGATGGATGTAGCATGGATGGATGTAGGATGGATGGATGGATGTAGCATGGATGTAGGATGGATGTAGGATGGATGGATGGATGGATGTAGCATGGATGGATGGATGTAGGATGGATGTAGCACGGATGGATGGATGTAGGATGGATGGATGGATGGATGGATGTAGCATGGATGGATGGATGGATGGATGTAGCATGGATGGATGGATGTATGGATGTAGCACGGATGGATGGATGATGGATGGATGTAGCACGGATGGATTGTTGGATGGATGATGGATGTATGGATGTAGGATGGATGGATGGATGTAGCATGGATGGATGGATGGATGGATGTAGGATGGATTGATGGATGTTGGATGGATGATGGATGGATGGATAGATGGATGGATGATGGATGTAGGATGGATAGATGGATGTAGGATGAATAGATAGATGGATATAGGATGGATAGATAGCTGGATGTAGGATGGATGGATGTAGGACAGATGGATGTAGCATGGATGGATGGATGGATGGATGTAGGATGGATTGATGGATGTTGGATGGATGATGGATGGATGGATAGATGGATGTATGATGGATGTAGGATGGATAGATGGATGTAGGATGAATAGATAGATGGATGTAGGATGGATAGATAGCTGGATGTAGGATGGATGGATGTAGAACAGATGGATGTAGGATGGATAGATGGATGGATGGATGATGGATGGATAGATGGATGTAGGATGGACGTAGGATGGATGATGGATGTAGGATGGATGACGGATGTAGGATGGATGGATAGATGTATGGATAGATGGATGTAGGATGGATAGATAGATTGATGGATGGATGGATGATGGATGTAGGATGGATGATGGATGTAGGATGGATAGATGGATGTAGGATGGATGTAGGATGGATGATGGATGTAGGATGGATGGATAGATG
>JAVLVB010000662.1:153433-165528 GCA_032876305.1 Orestias chungarensis
TAACCAAACCCAGACTAACCAGAACCAGACTGACCAGAACCCAGACTGACCAGAACCGGACTGACCAGAACCGGACTGACCAGAACCCAGATTAACCAGAACCGGACTGACCAGAACCCAGACTGACCAGAACCGGACTGACCAGAACCCAGACTGACCAGAACCGGACTGACCAGAACCAGACTAACCAGAACCAGAATAAACCAAACCCAGACTAACCAGAACCAGAATAAACCAAACCCAGACTAACCAGAACCGGACTGACCAGAACTGGACTGACCAAACCCAGACTAACCAGAACCGTCTCTCTGTCCCATCAGAAGCGTTTGAGCCGCCAGCAGACTAAGGAGGCGGAGCTTCCTGGCCGCGGCCGCCTGGAGAAGATGGCGTCCTTGGTTCTGCCGGACGCCTGGGACCAGCTGCAGCCCAGCGGGTCGGACCTGAAGATCAAAGACATGGACTTTTCTGACCTCCTGGACGAGGAGGACATCGACGTCCTGGACATGGACACCTTTGACTCGTCGGCTCGTCTCTCAGGCGTTCCTCCTCCTCCTCCACCACCAGGAGGTGCTGTCCCTCCTCCTCCCCCACCGCCTCCCGCCCCTCCGCCTCCCCCCCCTCTGCTGGGAGCTCCTCCTCCTCCTCCTCCGCCGCCGCCGTCCGGCTGCTCGTCCGACCTGACGACAATGAAGAAGAAGAAGACGGTGAAGCTGTTCTGGAAGGAGCTGAAACAGGCCGAGTGTCCCCAGAAGTGCCGCTTCGGTCGGGGGACGGTGTGGGCGTCTCTGGACACGGTGGAGGTGGACACGGTGAGGTTGGAGCACCTGTTCGAGTCCAGGTCCAAGGAGCTTCCTGCTGCCAAGGTAACCCGGGATGTTTCCTGAGAACGGCGCCTCCTGAGGTCGGAGGAGGAAACGGATTCATCAGACGGTCCCGGTTTCTGACCCCCGTCTCTGTTTCTGTTCCAGAAAGGACCAGAGGTCAAAAAGGCTGAGATTCTGGTTCTGGACTCCAAGAGGAGCAACGCCATCAACATCGGTCTTACCGTCCTTCCCGCCGTCAGCGTCATCAAGAACGCCATCCTCAGCTTCGACGAGTACGCCATCAGCAAGGAGGGGATCGAGGTAGCGTCTGCTGGCCCGCCGCTGGCCCGGTTCTGACGATCCGGGTCGTCACCGGTGTCTCTTATGTGTCTGAGCAGAAGATCCTGACCATGGTTCCCACCGAGGAGGAGAAGCAGCGGATCCAGGAGGCTCAGGTGACCAATCCGGACATCCCGCTGGGAACGGCAGAGCAGTTCCTCCTGACGCTCGCCTCCATCAACGCGCTGATGCCCCGCCTTCAGCTTTGGGCTTTCAAACTCAACTACGAGGTTCTGGAGAAGGTGAGTGTTCCTCTGACAGAAGCCTCGGTCCAGCGCGTCAGCTCACCGCCGCTCTGTCGCCCCCTGCAGGAGATCGCAGAGCCGCTGTTCGACCTGAAGCTGGGCATGGAGGGGCTGGCGTCCAATCAGACGTTCCGCAGGATCCTGGCGACGCTGCTCACCATCGGGAACTTCCTCAACAGCTCCAGTGTGAGAGAAACGCGACCGCAACTGTTTGGTGTGGGCGCGGCCCGGCAGAACTAGCGCTGAGTTCTGGTCCTCCTCTGTTCCAGGCCAAAGGCTTCGAGCTGAGTTACCTGGAGAAGGTGGTGGAGGTGAAGGACACTGTCCATCGCCACTCTCTGCTGCATCACACCTGCAGCCTGGTGGTTGAGAATTACCCAGAATCCTCGGACATGTACTCGGAAATCGCCCCCATCACCCGATCCGCCAAGGTACCCCAACGTCCGTCTGGGCTGGACCGTACGTCCTCCTTTGTCTCCGTCCTCATGTCCCCTGTTTTGTTTCAGGTGGATTTCGACCTGCTGGCTGAGAACCTGCTTCAGCTGGAGAGGCGCTGCAAAGCATCATGGGAAAACCTGAAGTTGGTCGCCAAACATGAGACAAACGCCATGCTGAGGAACAAGATGACGGAGTTCCTGAAGGACGGCACGCAGAGAATCAAGATCCTGAAGGTCGTCCACCGGCGGGTGATCAACAGGTAGCTGCCGCAGGGTGCCGTGCTCCGCCGGACTTGAGCGAGGCGCTCCGATTAAACGCCCCGCCTTCCCGCAGGTTCCACTCCTTCCTGCTGTTCCTGGGTCAGCCGCCGTTCTCGGTCCGAGACATCAAGGTCAGCAGCTTCTGTCGGATCATCAGCGAGTTCGCTCTGGAATACCGAACCACCCGGGAACGCGTCCTCGCCATCAAGAAGAAGAAAGCCATCCACCGCGAACGGACCAAGACGCGGGGAAAGATGATCACCGAGGTAACTGTTCGCTCCACCCGGCCGGGTTCTGCTCGGTCGGATCAGACGCTGCTGCTTCCACTACAAAAAGCAATCTGGACACAGCAGGGGGCGCTGCTGCACATTTACCTGAGACGTTTATTCAGACGATGAAGAAGAAAATGATCTTCACCGCTTAGATTTTTAACCTCGTTAAGAATTTAGAGCTTCACGTTTTTGAGCTCGTTAAGGTTTTTAAACTCGTTAAGGTTTTTAAACTCGTTAAGGTTTTTAAACTAAAGATTTTTGAGCTCGTTAAAGTCTTTAAAGTCGTTAAGGTCTTTAGAGTCGTTAAGGTCTTTAGAGTCGTTAAGGTCTTTAAAGTCGTTAAGGTCTTTAAAGTCGTTAAGGTCTTTAGAGTTGTTAAGGCCTTTAAACTCGTTAAGGTTTTTAAACTCGTTAAGGTTTTTAAACTTGTTAAGGTTTTTAAACTTAAGGTTTTTAAACTTAAGATTTTTAAACTTGTTAAGGTTTTTAAACTTGTTAAGATTTATAAACTCGTTAAGGTTTTTAAACCCGTTTAGGTCTTTGAACTCGTTAAGGTTTATAAACTTGTTAAGGTTTATAAACTTGTTAAGATTTATAAACTCGTTAAGGTTTTTAAACCCGTTTAGGTCTTTGGTCTCGTTAAGGTTTTTAGACTCGTTTATGCCTTTGATCTTGTTAAGGTTTTTGAGCTCGTTATGAATTTAGAGCTTCACGAATTTGAGCTCGTTAAGGTCTTTAAAGTCATTAAGGTCTTTAAAGTCGTTAAGGTCTTTAAAGTCGTTAAGGCCTTGAAACTCGTTAAGGCCTTGAAACTCGTTAAGGCCTTGAAACTCGTTAAGGTTTTTAAACTAAAGATTTTTGAGCTCGTTAAGGTCTTTAAAGTCATTAAGGTCTTTAAAGTCGTTAAGGTCTTTAAAGTCGTTAAGGCCTTGAAACTCGTTAAGGCCTTGAAACTCGTTAAGGCCTTGAAACTCGTTAAGGCCTTGAAACTCGTTAAGGCCTTGAAACTCGTTAAGGCCTTGAAACTCGTTAAGGCCTTGAAACTCGTTAAGGTTTTTAAACTCTTTTAGATCTTTGATCTCGTTTAGATCTTTGATCTCGTTAAGGTCTTTAAACTCGTTTAGATCTTTGATCTTGTTAAGGTTTATAAACTTGTTAAGGTTTATAAACTCGTTAAGGTTTTTAAACTCGTTACGGTCTTTGAGCTCTTTAAGGTTTTTAAACTCGTTTAGGTCTTTAAACTCGTTAAGGTTTATAAACTTGTTAAGGTCTTTGAGCTCGTTAAGGTTTTTAAACCCGTTTAGGTCTTTGATCTCGTTAAGGTTTTTAAACTCGTTTATGTCTTTGATCTAGTTAAGGTTTTTGAGCTCGTTAAGAATTTAGAGCTTCACGTTTTTGAGCTTGTTAAGGCCTTTAAACTCGTTAAGGCCTTTCAACTCGTTAAGGCCTTTAAACTCGTTAAGGTTTTTAAACTTAAGGTTTTTAAACTTGTTAAGGTTTTGAAACTTGTTAAGGTTTTTCATCTCAAAGGTCTTGTTTAGGTCTTAAATCTCGTTAAGGTTTATAAACTCGTTAAGGTTTATAAACTCGTTAAGGTTTATAAACTCGTTAAGGTTTATAAACTTGTTTAGGTTTTTGAGCTCGTTAAGGTTTTTAAACTCTTTAAGGTTTATAAACTTGTTAAAGTTTCTAATTTCGTTAAGGTCTTTGAGCTCGTTAAGGTCTTTGAGCTCGTTAAGGTCTTTGAGCTCGTTAAGGTCTTTGAGCTCGTTAAGGTCTTTGAGCTCGTTAAGGTTTTTGAGCTCGTTAAGGTTTTTATCTCGTTAATGTTTTTAAACCCGTTTAGGGCTTTGAGCTCGTTAAGGTTTTTAAACCCGTTTAGGTCTTTGATCTCGTTAAGGTTTTTAAACTCGTTTATGTCTTTGATCTCGTTAAGGTTTTTGAGCTCGTTAAGAATTTAGAGCTTCACGTTTTTGAGCTCGTTAAGGTCTTTAAAGTCATTAAGGTCTTTAAAGTCGTTAAGGTCTTTAAAGTCATTAAGGTCTTTAAAGTCGTTAAGGCCTTTAAACTCGTTAAGGCCTTTAAACTCGTTAAGGCCCTTAAACTCGTTAAGGCCCTTAAACTCGTTAAGGCCCTTAAACTCGTTAAGGTTATTAAACTCGTTAAGGTCTTTGAGCTCGTTAAGGTTTATAAACTCGTTAAGGTTTATAAACTCGTTAAGGTTTATAAACTCGTTAAGGTTTTTGAACTTGTCAAGGTTTTAACTCGTTAAGGTTTTTAAACTAGTTTAGGTCTTTGAACTCGTTAAGGTTTCTAAACTCGTTAAGGTTTCTAAACTCGTTAAGGTTTCTAAACTCGTTAAGGTTTATAAACTCGTTAAGGTTTATAAACTCGTTAAGGTTTATAAACTCGTTAAGGTTTATAAACTCGTTAAGGTTTTAAACTCGTTAAGGTTTTTAAACCCGTTAAGGCCTTTAAACTCGTTAAGGTTTTTAAACTTAAGGTTTTTAAACTTTTAAGGTTTTGAAACTTGTTAAGGTTTTTCATCTCAAAGGTCTTTAAACTTGTTTAGGTCTTAAATCTCGTTAAGGTTTATAAACTCGTTAAGGTTTATAAACTCGTTAAGGTTTATAAACTTGTTTAGGTCTTTGAGCTCGTTAAGGTCTTTGAGCTCGTTAAGGTCTTTGAGCTCGTTAAGGTCTTTGAGCTCGTTAAGGTTTTTATCTTGTTAAGGTTTTTAAACCCGTTTAGGTCTTTGATCTCGTTAAGGTTTTTAAACCCGTTTAGGTCTTTGATCTCGTTAAGGTTTTTAAACCCGTTTAGGTCTTTGATCTCGTTAAGGTTTTTAAACCCGTTTAGGTCTTTGATCTCGTTAAGGTTTTTAAACTCGTTTATGTCTTTGATCTCGTTAAGGTTTTTGAGCTCGTTAAGAATTTAGAGCTTCACGTTTTTGAGCTCGTTAAGGTCTTTAAACTCGTTAAGGTTTAGAAACTCGTTTAGGTTTAGAAACTCGTTTAGGTTTATAAACTCGTTTAGGTTTATAAACTCGTTTAGGTTTATAAACTTGTTTAGGTTTTTGAGCTCGTTAAGGTCTTTGAGCTCGTTAAGGTTTTTAAACTCGTTAAGGTCTTTGAGCTCGTTGAGGTTTTTAAACTCGCTAAGGTCTTTAAACTCATTAAGGTTTTTAATCTTAAGGTTTATAAACTTAAGGTTTTTGAGCTCGTTAAGGTCTTTAAACTCTTTAAGGTTTATAAACTTGTTAAAGTTTCTAATTTCGTTAAGGTCTTTGAGCTCGTTAAGGTCTTTGAGCTCGTTAAGGTTTTTGAGCTCGTTAAGGTTTTTATCTTGTTAATGTTTTTAAACTCGTTAAGGTCTTTGAGCTCGTTAAGGTTTTTAAACCCGTTTAGGTCTTTGATCTCGTTAAGGTTTTTAAACTCGTTTATGTCTTTGATCTCGTTAAGGTTTTTGAGCTTGTTAAGAATTTAGAGCTTCACGTTTTTGAGCTCGTTAAGGTCTTTAAAGTCATTAAGGTCTTTAAAGTCGTTAAGGCCTTTAAACTCGTTAAGGCCTTTAAACTCGTTAAGGCCTTTAAACTCGTTAAGGCCTTTAAACTCGTTAAGGCCTTTAAACTTGTTAAGGTTTTTAAACTCGTTAAGGTCTTTGAGCTCGTTAAGGTTTATAAACTCGTTAAGGTTTATAAACTCGTTAAGGTTTATAAACTCGTTAAGGTTAATATAAACTTGTTAAGGTTTTTGAACTTGTCAAGGTTTTAAACTCGTTAAGGTTTTTAAACTAGTTTAGGTCTTTGAGCTCGTTAAGGTTTATAAACTCGTTAAGGTTTTTAAACCCGTTTAGGTCTTTGATCTCGTTAAGGTTTTTGAGCTCGTTAAGAATTTAGAGCTTCACGTTTTTGAGCTCGTTAAGGTCTTTAAAGTCATTAAGGTCTTTAAAGTCGTTAAGGCCTTTAAACTCGTTAAGGCCTTTAAACTCGTTAAGGCCTTTAAACTCGTTAAGGCCCTTAAACTCGTTAAGGCCCTTAAACTCGTTAAGGCCCTTAAACTCGTTAAGGCTTTTAAACTCGTTAAGGTTATTAAACTCGTTAAGGTCTTTGAGCTCGTTAAGGTTTATAAACTCGTTAAGGTTTATAAACTCGTTAAGGTTTATAAACTCGTTAAGGTTTTTGAACTTGTCAAGGTTTTAACTCGTTAAGGTTTTTAAACTAGTTTAGGTCTTTGAACTCGTTAAGGTTTCTAAACTCGTTAAGGTTTCTAAACTCGTTAAGGTTTATAAACTCGTTAAGGTTTATAAACTCGTTAAGGTTTATAAACTCGTTAAGGTTTATAAACTCGTTAAGGTTTATAAACTCGTTAAGGTTTTAAACTCGTTAAGGTTTTTAAACCCGTTAAGGCCTTTAAACTCGTTAAGGTTTTTAAACTTAAGGTTTTTAAACTTTTAAGGTTTTGAAACTTGTTAAGGTTTTTCATCTCAAAGGTCTTTAAACTTGTTTAGGTCTTAAATCTCGTTAAGGTTTATAAACTCGTTAAGGTTTATAAACTCGTTAAGGTTTATAAACTCGTTAAGGTTTATAAACTTGTTTAGGTCTTTGAGCTCGTTAAGGTCTTTGAGCTCGTTAAGGTCTTTGAGCTCGTTAAGGTCTTTGAGCTCGTTAAGGTTTTTATCTTGTTAAGGTTTTTAAACCCGTTTAGGTCTTTGATCTCGTTAAGGTTTTTAAACCCGTTTAGGTCTTTGATCTCGTTAAGGTTTTTAAACCCGTTTAGGTCTTTGATCTCGTTAAGGTTTTTAAACTCGTTTATGTCTTTGATCTCGTTAAGGTTTTTGAGCTCGTTAAGAATTTAGAGCTTCACGTTTTTGAGCTCGTTAAGGTCTTTAAACTCGTTAAGGTCTTTAAACTCGTTAAGGTTTAGAAACTCGTTTAGGTTTAGAAACTCGTTTAGGTTTATAAACTCGTTTAGGTTTATAAACTCGTTTAGGTTTATAAACTCGTTTAGGTTTTTGAGCTCGTTAAGGTCTTTGAGCTCGTTAAGGTTTTTAAACTCGTTAAGGTCTTTGAGCTCGTTGAGGTTTTTAAACTCGCTAAGGTCTTTAAACTCATTAAGGTTTTTAATCTTAAGGTTTATAAACTTAAGGTCTTTGAGCTCGTTAAGGTCTTTGAGCTCGTTAAGGTTTTTGAGCTCGTTAAGGTTTTTATCTTGTTAATGTTTTTAAACTCGTTAAGGTCTTTGAGCTCGTTAAGGTTTTTAAACCCGTTTAGGTCTTTGATCTCGTTAAGGTTTTTAAACTCGTTTATGTCTTTGATCTCGTTAAGGTTTTTGAGCTTGTTAAGAATTTAGAGCTTCACGTTTTTGAGCTCGTTAAGGTCTTTAAAGTCATTAAGGTCTTTAAAGTCGTTAAGGCCTTTAAACTCGTTAAGGTCTTTAAACTCGTTAAGGCCTTTAAACTCGTTAAGGCCTTTAAACTTGTTAAGGTTTTTAAACTCGTTAAGGTCTTTGAGCTCGTTAAGGTTTATAAACTCGTTAAGGTTTATAAACTCGTTAAGGTTAATATAAACTTGTTAAGGTTTTTGAACTTGTCAAGGTTTTAAACTCGTTAAGGTTTTTAAACTAGTTTAGGTCTTTGAGCTCGTTAAGGTTTATAAACTCGTTAAGGTTTTTAAACCCGTTTAGGTCTTTGATCTCGTTAAGGTTTTTAAACTCGTTTGTCTTTGATCTCATTAAGGTTTTTGAGCTCGTTAAGAATTTAGAGCTTCACGTTTTTGAGCTTGTTAAGGCCTTTAAACTCGTTAAGGCCTTTAAACTCGTTAAGGCCTTTAAACTCGTTAAGGCCTTTAAACTCGTTAAGGCCTTTAAACTCGTTAAGGCCTTTAAACTTGTTAAGGTTTTTAAACTTGTTAAGGTTTTTAAACTCGTTAAGGTTTTTAAACTTGTTTAGGTCTTAAATCTCGTTAAGGTTTATAAACTCGTTTAGGTTTATAAACTTGTTTAGGTTTTTGAGCTCGTTAAGGTCTTTGAGCTCGTTAAGGTTTTTAAACTCTTTAAGGTTTATAAACTTAACAATTCTAATTTCGTTAAGGTGTTTGAGGTCGTTAAGGTGTTTGAGCTCGTTAAGGTTTTTGAGCTCGTTAAGGTCTTTGAGCTCGTTAAGGTTTTTAAACTCGCTAAGGTCTTTAAACTCGTTAAGGTTTTTGAGCTCGTTAAGGTCCTTAAACTTGTTAAGGTCTTTGAGCTTGTTAAGGTTTTTAAACTCGTTAAGGTTTATAAACTCGCTAAGGTCTTTAAACTCGTTAAGGTTTTTAAACTTAAGGTTTTTAAACTTAAGGTTTTTGAGCTCGTTAATGTCTTTAAACTCGTTAAGGTTTTTAAACTTGTTAAGGTTTGTAAACTTAAGGTTTTTGAGCTCGTTATGGTCTTTAAACTCGTTAAGGTCTTTGAGCTCGTTAAGGTTTTTGAGCTTGTTAAGGTTTATAACCTCGTTAAGGTTTTTGAGCTCGTTAAGGTTTATAAACTTGTTAAGGTTAATAAACTTGATAAGGTCTTTGAGCTCGTTAAGGTTTTCAAACTTGTTAAGGTCTTTGAGCTCGTTAAGGTTTTTAAACTCGTTAAAGTCTTTGAGCTCGTTAAGGTTTATAAACTTGTTAAGGTTTATTAACTTGTTTAGGTCTTTGAGCTTGTTTAGGTCTTTGAGCTCGTTAAGGTCTTTGAGCTCGTTAAGGTTTTTGAGCTCGTTAAGGTTTTTAATCTCGTTAAGGTTTTTAAACTTGTTAAGCTCTTTGAGCTCGTTAAGGTTTATAAACTTGTTTAGGTTTTTCATCTCGTTAAGGTTTTTAATGTCGTTAAACTCTTTGAGCTCGTTAAGGTTTTTAAACTCGTTAAGCTCTTTGAGCTCGTTAAGGTTTTTTAACTTGTTAAGGTTTATAAACTTGTTAAGGTTTTTAAACTTGTTAAGGTTTTGAAACTCGTTAAGGTCTTTGAGCTCGTTAAGGTTTTTAAACTCGTTAAGGTCTTTGAGCTCGTTAAGGTTTATGAACTTGTTAAGGTTTATAAACTTGTTTAGGTCTTTGAGCTCGTTAAGGTCTTTGAGCTTGTTAAGGTTTTTAAGCTCGTTAAGGTTTTTGAGCTCGTTAAGGTTTTTAGCTCGTTAAGGTTTTTAAACTCGTTAAGGTTTATAAACTCGTTAAGCTCTTTGAGCTCGTTAAGGTTTATAAACTTGTTTAGGTTTTTAATCTCGTTAAGGTCTTTGAGCTCGTTAAGGTTTATGAACTAGTTAAGGTTTTTAATCTCGTTAAGGTCTTTGAGCTCGTTAAGGTTTATGAACTTGTTAAGGTTTATAAACTTGTTTAGGTCTTTGGGCTTGTTAAGGTCTTTGGGCTTGTTAAGGTCTTTGAGCTCGTTAAGGTTTTTAAGCTCGTTAAGGTTTTTGAGCTCGTTAAGGTTTAATCTCGTTAAGGTTTTTAAACTCGTTAAGCTCTTTGAGCTCGTTAAGGTTAATAAACTTAAGGTTTATAAACTTGTTTAGGTCTTTGAGCTCGTTAAGGTCTTTGGGCTTGTTAAGGTCTTTGAGCTCGTTAAGGTTTAATCTCGTTAAGGTTTTTAAACTCGTTAAGCTCTTTGAGCTCGTTAAGGTTTTTGTTCCTGACTTGTCTCTTCCTCCTCAGACGGAGAAGTTCTCGATGGCGGTGACTACTCAGGACACGCACTCTCCCGTCTCCATGGCAGCAGAACTGGGCTCTGATCGGGAGGAGGAGCACCAGAACATGAAAAGCCTGCTGACCAGCAGTGACAGCAACAGCCTGTCCGTCAGTCCTGGACACCTGCGGCGATCCAGAGCCGTCCGCTGTAAGAACACTTAGTCCAGTCCGAACCGGCTCATGTTCTGAAGGTTTTGTTTCATGTTCTGGTTCTGCTCCTGCGTAACTACTGGTTCTCATTGGTCAGGTATGGGGAGGGTGAGTCCGTCCAACGTGACCGCCGCCAGAGAAGACGGGACCAACTCTCCGGACGACGCCACTGATGACATCATTGACCGACTGGCCAAGTGTGTGACGAAGAACCCTTCAGCCAGAACCTCCAGCCCCAAGAGCCGTAAACGCTCCCGACTCAACAGGAAGTCCAGTGAGTAACGTTCTGGTGGAGCTGCTGCTCAGGATCGCTCCCTTCCTTATTCCCCAGGAAAGCTAAGTAATGTCCACGCCGCCGTCTGTGGACGGACGTTAAAGTCGCTGAGCCGACCCTATCGTCACGAGATCAGAACAAGACGAAGGAAGCGGAGAAGAAAGAAAGCTAAACTCAACACTGCTTGCCTTGACATCGTTTACGTCCAGATTTACCACGTCCGTCTTCTTCTGCAGAATAATTATGACGCACGTCTGAAGGTTGATGACGGAAGCGTTCAGACTGGAGAGTGTTTGAAACTATTCTATACGCGTCTGATTTAGATCCACGTATAGAAGTGACACCAAAGAGATCGTAACTGGGTCATGAAAAAGTCGTACAAGTATCGGATTAGTCCGCTTGGAGAATCTGTCCTACATTTTTAAACTCTCGTCATCTGAGGTTCTTCAGAGTTGTTCTAAATGTTGACGGCTGTGGACCCCAGAAGCTCCTTCAGTCTTATAAAGAGGACTCTACGACCATCAGAGCAGAACCAGGTTATTGAGTCTTTTAGGGCCTTGGCTGTGACCTCTGACCTCTGGTTGGTCACATCGCCGCCTGCTTTAGACGGACCCTCAGCTCGACCTCCAGGTTGATAAGCCAACAGCAGGGGGTCGCGGTCTGATCCTCAGGTATGGGCAGTGCCTAATGGGGGTTGCCGCGGCAACAGGTCGTCAGTGTTTGAAGCCAAACAGGATCTTTGTGTCCTAAACAGCCGGATTCATGTCCCTGTTTTCACTTCCTCGGTAAATCCCAGCTGAGCCGATGAGCATCGCGGCTGAAGGTCTGAAGGTCGCGCAGAGGTCGCATTCATCCGCCGCCGAGTCTCAGGAGTCGTCTGTCACAAAGTTCACAAAGTTCCCGCGTCTCAGAGCTTATGGAGAGAAATCTAAGATCTAAGGCAGTAGAAATGAAGACATTTACATCAGTTAGTAATAGTTGAACATGGAGCCACCCTAATATGTCATAACCACCTATAAATGTTTACAGAGTTATTAGAATTGTTTTTTATATATTTTTTTTAATTAATTTTCTTTTTTCCAAAAACAAATGCAGTAAATCACTAAACAGAAGCCAAAAGTTAGTCTGAACACGTCACACAATGTAAACGATGTGATGCGTTTTAGTGGGCGGGGCTTAGCTAGAGGGCAGAAGGACGCCTGTTAGCCCGATTTAAAGGAGTATTTTAGTGGGAATGGACGAGGAAAACTCAGTGTAGTGATCATGTTAGTAAAATCACCCACCGAGACTGTAAATGTGATTATTAACATCGTAATGATTCATATTTCTAATTAGCTCCGTGTCACGTTGGGGGGCGTCTGCAGCTGGACCGTGTTGGATAACGGACGCGGTGCAGCGGCAGCGCCTCCGTTTGAAGCTCAGCCAGGAGTCATCCAGTTGGATCATTTGCAGACACATACAGAAATGGGGTCATCGCAGAGCAGCAGAAGGGGCAAAAAGGTCTAGTGCAAGTAATGTGGCGGCCATGTTTGGGGGCGAGACCATGTTTGGGGGCGAGGCCATGTTTGGGGGCCATGTTTGGGGGCGAGGCCATGTTTGGGGGCCATGT
>JAVLVB010000663.1:0-29277 GCA_032876305.1 Orestias chungarensis
GTTTATTATCTCTCTGAGGAGCTGAGTTCAGAGGGGCACGGGAAGGGGGCTATCCATCGATCCCTAGCAATAAATCTGTTAGTTGGGGGGTGAAACCAGATGGCAAAGTTTTACTATCTTTTCTTCCTGTGTCTGCAGACTGATAGGGATCAGCGAGGGATCAGTGAGGGGTCAGCGAGGAGGGGGAATAATGTTTTCTGCAACAGTTTGTGTAAATCACATGTGACTTGTTTTATGACTCTGTATACTCCCTACTTTCAATAAAATAGCCTGATGCAGAGGTAGAGTTCAGACCCGAGTGAGCCATTGCACTAGAACGGCCTCGAGTCTCCCATTCTGCAGAATGGAAACTTATCTTTCGCAAAAGGTTTTTGTGGACTGAGCGATTGTGAGTTTATATCTTTTATTTGAACATTGTGAGAACCTGAATACGCTGTCCTGAGATCAACCAACCTGGGGAAGTCAAGGAGGACTTCAACATAAGGTTGAGGTTTTTTGCTTTCCAGGTTGTCCACTTGGGGTCGCCAGAGTTCCTTCCTGGCTGGAGCACCTCTGAACACCTGGTGTTCTCTATCTACTAATGAGCTGGAGTTGCTTAAAAGGAGGGGTGGACCAGCAACATGTTGCATTAGTGTTTGTTATTACTGGTAACATTTACCCTTTTCAGCGCCAAATTCTCTTAATGTTTATCTCAATGTTATTTCTCAAGTTACTTCCTCGTTGCTCCAGTTTTTATACCTTTTACCTTCTTTCAAGTAATATCTCTTGTATACTCAACCCAGGTAAATTTTAGCCTCCTCCTTGCCAACCCTCTCAGTAAAGATTTTTAATCCCACTCTCAACTCTTGTCCCCGCTCCAGCATCCACATCAACTTCCACGTGATTCCCCTATACAACCTCAACATGTTCATCAGCAAGTATACCCTCAACCCACTGACCGCTCCCTTGCGGTTTCCATCTCAACTCCAAGTAAGACTCTTTTCACAAGATTCCACAATACACCAACTGTTTACTTCACCACATCTGTCCTCCTCCAGAAGCTCCCTGCCTCCTATATTGTTCCTGTCACTCATTTCCCAAGTTCACAATTCAACTTTTGTTCAATAAACTTTGCTATTCATCTCCTGAGAAAACTCAGTTTTAGCTGGGTGACCCACAGAGGGCAGGTGTCTCCAGAAAGCGGAGAGGCAGAGTTGCTGGGTCGGACAGGCAATAAAACAGTGTGTAGGTAAAGAAGAGTGCCTGAGTTAAGTACTTGTAAATTTTAATCTGGTTTCATTGTTTATTTGACTGTGTTTCGGTTGGCTTTTCAGTATTTTAACCCTTTAAACAACCTGCAAATAAATAATCTAGGAAAGCCTGTGGCATAAACAGTGTTTTTCACCAATAGTCATTGTTATCATGCAACATGTGTTTTCTATTTGAATTTGATCGATTGCTTTCTGTTCTTCCTACAGAGCTGTATAAAACAGTCACAAAGCATGCTAAATATAAATTTCTCAAAACCTAAATGCTAGTAAAGCTTAGATGCTACTTACTAGTATTCAGAATTCTTGAACGTAAATGGCAGAATTAAAAGACAAACAACCTCAATAAAACTGGTTTTTACATGTTCCTTTAGGCTTTCATCTTAGTTTCACAAAACCTTCAAATTAGATACATCACTCGGTGATAAATCAATACATTAGCAATCAACTTTTCAAAAGGTTATTTTCTAATTTAGCAAACAATTTATCAAAACAAATACTAAAAATTATGCATTTTACATTGTGAACTGGTTGTTTGGCAAACATAACAATTGTTCCTTTCTTCTTGTTAAGCTAATCTTAGTTCGGAGTTAATTTGGCCTTATTTCCAAAAACCTTGAAGTATAAATATTCCTATAGGACTTTGATTGTAAAATTCATAATTTTATAGCTTATTTCATGTTTGTTCTTTGGGGTTGCTGATAGTTGCTAAGAATATACTCTTATTTAAAGTTTTACTTTGAGTGGTTTCATTTTAATGAGAGAAGTTTAATGGAATTTTACTATCATAGTTTGTTGAAAAAAGTATCTTCACTGTAAGGTTAAAATATTTTCTTCTAAACTCATATATTGCAGAGAGGTTGTTTGTCAGCATTGTTTATATGTTGCTTTCTTACTGTTTTATAATGCCAGTGCTAGATATTTCTTCAAATGTTGTTTTAAAATAATAGATTTTAAAACAATACATAAATACAAATACTAGAGGAACTAGTATTTATAATCATTAACTTACAACAAAGTATTTGATTATTATCTTCCAGGCCATTAGCTAGTATCATGAATCAGTAAGTTTGATCCATATACTAATTTTGTTAATATTTGATTTCAGCAAGTTCTTAAGTTATAGCCACACCAAACCCCTACCGTGGCGCAAAACTGTTAAACTAAACTACGTTTTCAAAACATGGTTAATCATGTAGAAAAAAAAGCTAATATTTTTGGATGATACTATGTAAGATAACCATATACCTAATAAATAAAAATGACAAAGATTAAAGTAGATTAGAACACTTTATTGCAGTGGTATTCAAGTGGACTTATTTAATACCAAGAATCCATGATCCTCCTCATACTCATAAACCTCATGCCTCCATATCCCATCTCCCTGAAGCTCCTGTTCTCTCCAGGCCCCATGTACATCATCCTGCCTCTGTAGTGGGGCTGCTCATACATCAGCCAGTGACCATCCATCACATTGCAGGACATGCAGTCAGACATGCGATAGCGATCCATGAAGGAGTCACAGTCATCCATACACTCGTGCATCTGACCACCGAAGTTCTCCCTCTCGTAGATCCTCATCCTGTAGGATCCTCTGTACTTTAAAAACATTTTGAAATTAACCTTAGACTTGGTTTATACTTATGATAAACTATCTAGTTATAAGATTTATATAAAAATCTTCCCTACCATGGGGACCATAGGGCAGGACCTGATGCAGTCATTCCAACCCATCAGGCTCATGTAGTCAGCGTACTCGCCCTTCCTGAAGAAACACTGGTTTCCCATGTAGTTGGGGCGGTCATAGACCGTAAAGCAGCCACTCTCCACCCTGCAGGAGTGACACCTGCTCAGGTAGGAGTACATGTCAGAACAGTCGCTCATTCACTCATAGTGGCGACCTTGGAAGTTCCTATCTTCATAGAAGATGATCTGGGAAAAACAAAAATAATTTTCACAACAAAAAACAGTATAAGCAGCTTAAAATTGGCAAAAGAAAAACAACATTTATGTATTAACTATTTTATACCTTGCCCCTCATATTCATGTTGCTCATGTTGGCTGCCGATGAGTGGTTGCTCTTGCTCCGGTACTGCATTCATACCTGATTTAACCCTTTCCTTTTATACCTGAGCAAATGTAAAGAACTACTGGCCCCCCTATTTATAAAAATCCTAACTCAGCAACCTTTTTTTCCCTTTAGTCTGTAGAAAAGCTTGTCTTTCATGTATGTTCAACCAGCATTTTTACAGTGTTTGCAACATATGAATAGACTAAGCTATATGACTTTTAAAATTGTGTTCATGAGTTTTAGGGTACACAGTGTTTCAACAGTGGTAATTTAACCTGACATTTTTTTCTCCTTATGTCACATTCTGCCCTGTTGGCTGTGGGCTGTGAGATCTGCTACTTCTCTGCAGCACCTCCTATCCGCTCCAACCTTCCACACCTGCTCACCCTCAGCTGCAGCTCATCACTGCTCGTCAGCCAGGCAGCATTTAAGCAGCAGTGTTTCCCTCATTCAGTGCCAGATTGTCGTTGCAGCATGCACTTCATTCCAGCATTGATTATTGGTTTAAATGCTCGGTTTCGACTCCAGCTTGCCTCTGACCACGTCTTCACGTCTCTGCCCCGACCTTCTGCCAGTCCACGACAAGCCTTTTGTCTGTCCCCTTCGGATTTTGTTTGTTTGGCTGAAGCACTCTCAAGCCTGCCCGCTTCCTGTTGGTGTTTGGAGCTTCCAAGGACTGTCATCTGCTGTAAGGTGAATTACCAGCTTGTTGCCAACGCTGTGAGCACTCGCCAGTGTCCTCGTTCCCTGTTGATGCCTGGAGTTAACCAAAGACTGTTTCCTGCTGCCAGTTAAACTAACTGCTTGTTGCTACGCCTTAAGAAATAAAGTACTTAAAACTCTACCTGACGTTGTACTGCACTTGGGTCCTAAACCAGTTCCTTGACACCTTATTGATATTGATACGAGTTAAAGAAAAACATTTGCTACACATTTATTATTATAACTGTTGATGAATGTTTTTTGCTTGTTTTTAGTCATTTTAATAGTTTATAACCTGACATATTTAGATTTGCTTGTCTTTTTATTTTTCCACAATTTGCTCTTGTATTTTAAATGACATTGACATCACAAGAGTCAAATTTTTTCTACTTTTTTAAATATAATTATTTGAATAGAAACCTTAGTCGTAATCATCAGCAAAAATGTATTAGTATCACACCAGTCAAATCCTCGTTATAATTACTATGATAGGTTCTCAGGCAGAGACAGGAGGACCCCAAAACTATAGCAGACAGCATTATGGAAATATCAATTATTTATCTGTGTCATGGTTTTACCACGGCTTCTGACCACTAGGATAGACAGAAATCAGTAAAAGGTGAAGAATAAAATAGCAGAATGAATAAGATCTGGGGAACGTGGAAATCTGTGCGTCAGCAGCGTTGGGAACTGGGACCTCTGAGTGAGAAAGGAATTGTCAGAGGAAGTGGACATTGGTGAAATGTGCAACAGGAGATGAGGCTTACTGGAGGGTTGTGTTGGTGTTCGCCATGTAAGTAAATAGCCAGATCCAGGTTCATAGTGGGCATGGCAGATCTTCACTTAAGGCAGAATGAAAGAGCAAATTGTGTATTGGAGTTGTTGGGGCGGACTGGTAGTACTTAAATGGAAGTGGAGGAGTGAATTTACAGTCTGGGTAGTTGGTGTGGGAGTTATGGCTGAATCACATCCATTTCAAACGCCCTCTGTAGCAGACAAAAACGGAAAGGAACATACACACAAACCCAAACCCTTACACCTACCTCCGTGCGGCAGCCCGGAAGAGGTTTGAAGACAGAGAAGCTTCACAATCAGAGATGAGACTGGCCACCCAATGTCTGTCCTCTGGACCATAGCCTTCCCATACGATGATACTGGAAAGACTTACCCCACCAACCGGAGGCCACGATCCAAAAGACATAAAAACCCGGGTGCCTGTCACTGACACAGGTGGGAGAGGAGGGCTCGGGAGAAAAGCACAAGATGCTGTCATGGATCAGTTTAATCTGTGAAACATGGAAAACAGGATGAATCCTGAGGTATAATGGAAGTCAAGCTGAACAGCATTTCATATGGGCTGATAAATCTAAGTAAAAGTCTCTGGATGTGATTGGGATGTTGCAAGATGAGAACCATATCTTCTGTCAAAGGGACTACTGGGGAGCTAGAGTGCATACAATCCTTTCCTGTTTGTGGTTTAGTGCAGAAATGGTGTTGTTCCAGATTATTTTTGCAGCCTCTTATGGAATGGTGGAAAGAGGTGATTGCGATGTATATTTCGTCAGTAGGAAACATAGGTGGTTGATGTCCTAAAGAGACTTCCAACTGGATTAGACCAGTGTCATAGGACAAAGGGCTGTTAAGCATATTCCATCCAAGCAGGGTGTTGATTCCAATCAGATATATTGGTGGAGGTGAGACAATGGAGTGCTGCTTTTACCTCAGTTAAACTGTGCTGTCCGACCATTGGACTAGACTAAGTAATACAGTCAGCGTAACCGGAAGTCAACCAAATATATTAAACAATACATGAATGATTTTGTTCTTTGTGATGCATGGCTCTTCTTCAAAAAACAAAAAGGAAAAATAGGGATTACAACAAGTGCTTAAAATTAAACAGTTATAGGATACCTATTTTGCCTCAAGAAGAACATATACTAAACAAAATACTCATGATAACAATGCAATTAGCAATGTTTTTAAGTATCCGTAGGATATCAGAAATCAACGAGAAAAACACTCTTCCCTCAAACATGAATTCTGCTATTATTTAGCTACAGAAACCAGGGAAAGAGCTTATACTCCCATCCAGTTATCATCCAATATCCCAATATCTATAAATGTAGATCTCAACATAATTTCAAAAGCCCTTGCTAGAAGACTGGAAAAGTAACACCTCTTTTAATCAATCCAGATCAAACAGGCTTCATAAAGTGAAGACAGTCTTTTCTATAATACACGCAGGCTAATTAAATTTATAGACTATTCTACTATCAACAACTTGGAAACCATAATTGCCTCATTAGATGCAAAAAAGCATTTGTAATCCTGGTGTCCCCAGAATCCCCCCCTGTCTCTCTAAATGACCCAATTGCACTAATGAACAAATTCCCAGCACTTTCTGATTACTCAATTAATTAGTAAACATCTACAGTTAAATGCAGCCCTCAGAAAATATAAACTAATATTGTGAAGTCAGAAAACATTAGATGCCTGGGAATATACATCTCCCCAGGCTTTCAGACCTACCTAAGCTGAATCATATTCAACTTTTAAAACTAACAGAAGAGAATCTTACAAGGAAGAATCTCCTGCCTAATAGCAATCATGGAGTAGCCACCATAAAAATGATGCTCCTTCCTAAAGTAAATTACTTATTTGACAATGACATCCTCTGCTTGGTTTAAGTCACTAGTATCACTAGTTCTTGTTTCTCCAAATTATTGTGGAAAATAAACCAATAATCAGCTAAAAACTCTAAAGATTGTGGTGGCGAATTTGTGTACTAATACCATCAAGTTTTCCCCATTTTATTTGTTGCATATATTGCTGTCTATGGTCTACTGTCTGCTAGTTTTGTCTCCACAGGTATTAGACCTGGTCTCCTCTGAGTTTGTCCATGGATGCTTCAGGAGCAATTTGGTAGCAGCTGGTTGACGGGTTCGGTAATGGTTTTTTATTTTTGGTTTCTGTGTATGTTCCTTCTCACTCTGTGCACACCCCTCTCATCCCTCAGTTATGTTTAGCTGAAGAATGTATATAACACTTCAGAAATAAAAAAAGAACAAATAAATGATCAAGGTATGGGTAGCAAGGAAGGCTCTATATTTTTAAAGGCTTTCTTGAAAACGCAAATCTTTTGAGCATAACTATGGCAGCCAGAACCCCATTCTACTGGCCATAAAGCTGAACAGGAGAAGGGAAAAAAATAGAAATTCATTCAAAAGAAATGGACATTAATGAAAGTCCCCACAACAATAAAGTTACTGGAGTGAACAAGATTTAATTATTGTTTTATTATCAGATACTAATCTTTTTGGGTGCTACTATTTCAATTCACAATCTATCCTTCCTCACATTCCCAGCATTACAAATTGGAGTCATGCTGTCACATCCCAGAAGGTGTGTGTATAGTTGCATTTTTGTAATCTGTACTATATTGCATAACATGGGGGATGTTGAACACCTTAATAAGATAAGTGTGTGCAGAGCAGTCAGAAGAGCAGTCGGAATTTATCCATCTTTGTTATTTCCCCGGGAAAAAAAAACATACAAGCCAATCAAAGAGGTTATAGAGGTTTCTCAGTAGGCATTTTCACCCTTCCTTTCTGCTGGTACAGAAAAGGATGTCCAGGCTTTAGTCCTGTATTCTGTCATTCTGTCTCATTTTTATTCTCCTTATACTTTTACGTTTTGAATGTGCTCCACGACCTCTCTCAGTTGTTTACCTTTTAATTTTCGTCTGCATGAACATTAAATTTGTTTTAAATCAAAATAAATTTTAGAAACACCCCAGAAAGTCTTCGCTATTGGAGTAGGAAGGATCTGGGTTGCATGACTTTCTGGTGAAAGAGTAGCAGCAACTGTGGGATGAGTTAAAAAGAGTTGGCTGTTATTTTTATTCAGAATTTTAGTCAGATCTTGAAATTGTACTAATATCTGGTAAAAACTATGGACAAGGGAAGATTGTTGCTGATGTTTGTATGGTTTGAGGATTAAATTGTGTGAGCCCAGCAATGTGCCTAGTTCAAATCCAAATTGTTCAAAATATTTGTAAAAAGAAGTCAAGAGGAGGCAACATCTATGAATGCTGCGATACGGTAAGTGAAAGTGCTTGTGTCTTGTTTTTGGTTGGGGAGTGAATGTACTTTGCAAAATGTGTGTAACTGCCTGGTTTCTTATCAAAGAAATAAATTCATCTATCATTTGGTATTCTAAGACAATCTGTATAAATTCACTTTCTGATTGAGCTGGACTCCTTCTGCCCTCATGCAATTGTTTTGCACCCAAAGGTTGTCAGGCTGTCGATTTGGCTGATGTAACCATGAGATTATTGAGGTTTTTGCTTGAAATTTTCTCAACAGACCGTTTCGCAAATCATGCAATATATCGTGGGTAAGCACTGAAGCATTCTGGGATTGAAAGCCTTAACACAAACAAGATTTCCACACCACAACACTGGAGTTGTGGTGTGGAGTAGTCGGTTATTTTGAGTAATTTTCAACACAGGGTAGATCCATTCAATGTGCTGCATACAAATTTAACAATGTTTGCCGATATAAATCCAAGTAAGTTTAAATGCATATTTTTGTCAAAATATTTATAAATTATATAATATAAACTGGAAGTGACTTCCTCTCATGGGTGAATGAGTTCAATAAAACAGTGTTTTCCTGGTTTTATTTTGATTCTGTTTACGAGGTTGTACAATGAAACTGAAACACCTGTAATTTTAGTGTGGGAGGTTTCAGTGGTAAATTGCACCAGTGTGGGGGCCAATCTACATGAATTGCATATTGCACCAGTAAGAGCAGTGTGTGAAGGCCCAGTTAGGAGCACAGTTTAAATATTGCAATGCACACATTATGGGTGACATACCAGAGTTCAAAAGAGGACAAATTGCACGTGTCGTTGGTGCATCTGTGATCAGGGCAGCAAGTCCTTGTGATGTATCAAGAGGTATTCAGGGTAATGTCAGCATACCACCAAGAATGACGAACCACATCCAATAGGACTAACTGTGGACGCAAGACGAAGCTGTCTAAAAAGGATGTTCAGGTGCTAACCTGGATTGTGTCCAAAAAACATAAAACCACGGCTGCGCAAATCATGGCAGAATTAAATGTACAACTCAACTCTCCAGTTTCCAGCAAAACTGTAAGTCGGGAGCTCCACAGGGTCGAGCTTTACTGCCGGGCTGCTATAGCCAAACAGTTCACTAACGCCAATGCCAAACGTCTGTTTTAATGTTGCAAGTGTCATAATGTTTAAGCTTCTGACCCACATAAAACAGAGGACTCTCAGGAGATCAGTTACAATGAATTTATTGAAGGGGAGAGGAGATGGATCCGGCAACGGGAGACAGAGGGCGACGGCAATGTACGGCAGGGCAATAGGAACAGCGGGGAAGCGGGAAACGGCAGGAGACCCAGAGCGCAAGACGACGTGGGAGACCGGAGACCACTGACGTGGAGGATAGGACAGGTGAGTTGATGAATTATGGTGAGAGAAAAATATTGCATTGATCTTACTTGTGGTGGATTGGTTGTTGACGCCAGGGGGAAGTGAGAGGTGGGTTCTTTTCAGTGGCGATCGAGTGGAGAAGTTGTCCAGGGGGTGTGCACTGCAGATGGAGCGATGCTGGAGCGGGCAGATCGAGCCAAGCCAAGAGGAGCGGGGAGAACAGATGGATGCGGTAAACCAGAAAGAGATCTTGTGAGGATTTGAGCACTGGAGATGACGGGAACCTGAGGTGAGCACAAGGGTTGTTAAGATGTAGGTCTTACATGAATCATGCTCAGCCATGGGCAAAGAGGGCCACTTTCACCCCCCCGCCAGGTGCCCAGAGGGAGCACAAGGTCCAGCATACCGGGGCTACGCAAGAGCACAGAGATCAGATAGCGCACCGCAGGGACACCACGCACCCACCAGGAGGACGGCAGAGGGGGTCCGGGATAGAGCCCCCGTGGCTGCGGAGTAGAGCCCCCAAGGTACCAGGAGCATCATCCTACCCATCCCGTCAGGCCCGTCGCCGAAGCGCGGGCCAGGGCCGGGATCTAGGGCCGGTGTCCAGGGCCCAAACAACCGAGTTCCCCCAGCGGCAGGCAGAGAGCCCGCCCGCAGCTAGTCAGAATGTTATATTTAAACTTTATAAACATTTGCTTCATTTATTATCCTGGGTTTGTTTGTGTTAGCATTATGTTGCAGTTTCCATCTATTTATATGTTTAGGTTAAAGCTACTACGTCTGAACTACTGGTTGAACTTGTTTATTTTGTTTCAAAGTACATTTATGTTTCCTTTTTACTAACCATTGTTTGTCCCTTGTAGATCTGCAGGAGGGTGGGTGTATGGGAGGGGCCGGCCCAATATTTCCTGCTTAAATGGCTGGATGATGTCATTAATTACTTTGCTGGGTTCTACCAATTAGAGGGTTTCTTTGGAGTAGTGCTTTGTTTGTTTTTCTCTGAAGTAACCTTTCGAGTTATGTTCTATTACATGGTTTATTTTTCAGTTTATTTCATTATGTAGATGAGTTTGTAAATTAAATTAATAGTTTGATTCTTGTTTCTCTGTTTAGATTTTTGTTTTTGAGTGTCGGAGACCGGAGCGTAGTTGGAAAAAGGACAGTCTGTACATTTCCTACCAGATTTCTAAACAGAGCTGGAAGCATTGCCAGCATATTGTTAAAGCTGAGAAAACAAAATATTTCTCTGATTTAATCATGAATAATGTCAGCAAGCCTCGTGTTCTTTTTAAAACTATTAATTCTGTTTTTAATCAGAATCCTCCCACTTTACTGGAAATGACCAAAAAATTCCTTTCTTATGTTAATGACAAGGTTACTGCAATTAGAGCCGAAATATCACTCTCATCATTGTGTTTTTGATGTCCAGAAGAATCTTGAGTGGTTGGATATTTTTTACCAATTTGAACCTGTGCCACCGTCTGACTTCACACGCATAGTTAGCAGAATTAAACCCTCCTCTTGTCCCACTGACCCCTTACCTCCTCGTTTTTTTATAGATGTATGGGGCACTATTGGCTCCTTTGTCAGGGACATAATTAACAAAAGTCTGGTAATGGGCGCTGTTCCCATATTTTAAAAAAATGCTGTATTTCAACCTGTAATGAAAAGAAACGGTCTTGACCCCTTGGTTTTAGCGAATTATCGTCTGATTTCTAAATTACCACTGTTTTCCAAGATTTTAGAGAAATGTGTCCTTGCCCAACTACATCCGTTTTTAGACACCAATGGCATTTTGGACCGGTTCCAGTCAGGCTATAAAGCCTTCCATAGCACTGAGTCTGCAGTTCTTAAGGTTTTTAATGACCTGGTTTTAATGACTGATTCTGGTAGCTCTGCCATTTTAGTGCTCTTAGAACTTACAGCTGCCTTTGACACAGTCGACCATGCAATTCTTTTATCATGTCTGGAAAACTGTGTGGGTGTCAGTTGTACCTGAGTGAGAGGTCCTTCTCTGTCAGGCTCGGGGACTCCACCTCATCCTGTTCTCCTCTCTGTTTTGGAGTCCCCCAGGGTTCAATCCTAGGGCCAGTTCTTTTTGCCCTGTATCTGCTCCCACTCAGAGAATTTTTACAAAAACATGGCATATCTTATAACTTTAATGTAGATGATTGCCAAATTTACATGCCATTCACAAAAAATTGCCATTGCCCCTTGACACCCCAACTTAGTTGTCTAAATGACGTCAAGGCTTGGTTGGCCCAATTTTTTTTTAAAGCTAAACGAGGGAAAGACTTCCTTCAAACCTACGTGCGTCCCAAAGTCACCAGCCTTGGCATCACCTTGGACAGTGATTTTAAACTGGATAAACATGTTAATGCAGTTTTAAAATTAAGTTTTTATCACCTTCGACTTTTATCAAAAGTCAAACTTTTTTTATCTTTTAATCTTCTGGAACAACTTGTGCACGCTTTTATCTCTTCTTGTCTGGACTACTGCAATGGCCTCTACTCTGGTGTTTCAAACATGGCTCTTTCCCTGCAGTTAGTCTGCAGTTAGTCAAGAACTCTGCCGCACGACTTTTAACAGGGGCCAAGAAGCATGAACACATCACCCGTATTTTAGCTTCACTGCACTGGCTGCCTGTACATGTTAGAATAGATTTAAAATTATTATTGTTTGTTTTTAAAGCTTTAAATGGACTGGCTCCAAACTACATTTCAGATTGCCTCCATCTTTATACTCCGTTGCGCGCTCTGAGGTCTGGGGGTCATTCCCAGCTCACGGTCCCTAAGACTAGACTTAAAACTAGGGGGGGACAGGGTTTTCTCTGTAGTTGGTCTCAGACTCTGAAACACTCTGCCACTTCATCTCCAGAAGCCTCCGGTCTCCCATGTTGCCACTGCCATTCTGTGTCCCTGCCGCATCCGCTGTCTCCAGTCTCATGACCATTCTACAAACCCCTTCAATAAATTCTTATTATTGTACTCCTGAGAGTTCTCTGTTTTATGTGGGTCAGAAGCTTAAAAACTATTACAAAGATCTGACATTGGTTGAAGTAAATTGTCTGAAAATGGGTATGAATAAATAGAATTTGACATTGCATTTTGATTGTGTAGCTAGGTAATATTTGTTTGATAATGTTTTATATGACGATCCTATTTTATTTTAGTGTATTTTATGGACCATCTGTATCACTTTTTTCTCTTATACTATTTTAGTCTATTTTATCATGTTAATTAGTCTGATTTAAATATGCTATACAACTAAAATGGATTGGAATAATAAAACAACCTACTTGCAGACTGCAGGATTCTTAATGGACATTTATTATGTACAATACAAAACTTTGGAACAACATCAACAACAAAAATGTCAGGTGTCCTTTTTCTTGGGATGCTGCATTTCTTCACCTGTCTCCATCAAGCCTTTCAGTGTCCCTTCCAGTAACTCTGGTTAAAGCACAGACTAGAAGAAGATTTTTGCCGCTTCATCACCTCTTCCAAAAAGGTTGATAGGACCTTCAGCTTTGTTTCACCTGTTTGTAAGGAACAGCAAAAATACACATTTCATTTTATTTGTGTTACTGTCAGAAGTGAAATCAGACTAATATAGATACTGAAAAAAAATAAAGGGAACACTTAAACACAATAGAACTCGAAGTAAATCAAACTTCTTTGAAAGGAAACTGTCCAGTTACGAAACAACACTGATTGACAATTAATTTCACATGCTTTTGGGCAAATGGAATACACAACAGGTGGAAATCTTTGCCGATTAGCAAGACACACTCTATGAAGGAGTGGCACTGCAGGTGGGGACAAAAGACCATGTCTCAGTACCTATGCTTTCTGGCTGATGTTTTGGTCTCTTTTAAATGTTGGCTGTGCTTTTGCACTTTTGGTAGCATGAGGTGGACTCTACAACCTACACAAGTGGCTCAGGTAGTGCAGCTCATCATGGATGGCACATCAATAAAGCTTACATTTACATTTAAGCATTTAGCAGACGCTTTCATCCAAAGCGACTTACAAAAGCTGTGCGAAAATTGTATGGTGTGTCTGTCAGCGTATCGTCCAGAGCTTAGAGGCGCTACCAGGAGACCGGCCAGTACACCAGGAGACGTGGAGGACAAAAACCTAGCAGCAGGCCCTCCGCCTTTGCAAGGACTCTTTTGGTCAATACATTTGATTTACATTGGTGATTTTGTGTGATTTTCCTGTCAGCACATTCAACTTTGTACAGATCAAAGTAGTCATTGAGAACCAGCCATCCTTGCACCCCCTGGACAACCATCCTCAGTGGACTCACACAAGCAACCCTCAGCCCGCTCATCTCTCGCCGGCATCTTCCACCTTTACTCAAAGTAAGACCCCCTTCACTTTATATCAACTCACCTCAACTGCAGCTTACCTTCTCTATCTTTAACCTCTAGATGTTCCAGGTTTTCTGCATCATTCCTGCAGTTTCCTGTCTCAAGATCACAATACCCAAACCTATGCGATCAACTCTCTTTTTGATTATTGTACTTATGAGAGTCAGGAATCAGGCATCAGGAATCGTTTATTGTCATTCACACACATGGGGTACATGAGCACAAACGAAATTTCTGGGGTGACGAAGACCCGTTGCTGCTGCACCTTCCGGCGCGCTGCATCGTGTCCTTGAGGACAAGGGAAAATGACACATAGGGAGAGAAAAATGAGGGAGAAAAAAAATACAATTCACACGTTATCCTTGACAGGATACAGCTTGAAGTTCCAAAAAACCTCTGCACAAGCAACAGTAACACAACTGAACAGAGCCTTGGGATTAAGATGAGGGTGAAGGCGTATGTAGAGCTGGTATCAGTGTATGTGAGTATATGTGTAGGTCTGTGAGCTGTGAGCTGCTCTGTCCTTCGATGATAACATAGGTCTATTCAGTTCAAACAGATCCACAGATGTCAGGGGGAGGGTAGGGTTGCAGTGGAAGGAGCAGCTTGTTTACATAGTTCCAGGAGAAGTTGAAGATAGCAGACCGTCAAGGTCGCCCCAGGGAGCCGAATAGGGAAAAACAATGATTTGTTTGGGCCAGGGAGACTTTGTTTTCTGTCTACCTTGAGTCCCACTGTCTCTCGATGGCGAGTCCGATCAGCCGAATCTGGACCTTTCCGCCCGTCTGAGAGACCAACTACTCCAAGATTATTCCACTCCATAAGAACTCGCAGCCTGCCTGCGATCCGGTTCACGAATCCCATCCAGTTTGCGGTTCGCCATCTCAGTCTGAGTGTTGGTCGCTCTCCAGACGCCTTCATACGCACCCAGCCGCTTTTCAATGGCCAGGGCAGTTGCCGACGTTTTCTTATTTTGCTGATGCATCAGGTAACCGCCTACGCCAAAAAGCAGATATCCTGTCATCATAAATCCAATCATGTACAGATCTTCCACGTCCTCGACTGACATTGCCGACAGACACACAATCTTCCACTTCATCCAGGAATCCATTGTAAATCCTGCGAACGCTGTCCCGTCTGGAAACGAGGGTTCCCCTGTGCCCTGTCTTCCCGTCAGGAAAATTTGATCAATTGCGTTGAGAGACCAGCTGACCAGATCCATATTTTCGGTTTCGGAAGATATGTTAAAAGATACTCCAAAAGAGAATGAAAGACACAAACACAGGGCTGAAGCAGGACAGATAAGGGTAAGGTCGGGAGACAGAGAGAAAAGCGTCCGCCTTCTTCGAGAGCTGGAGTAAAAGGAGGCCTGTTTATGTGGGTCAGAAATCTGAAAAACATGACAGGTTCCTGTTCTAGACACTTCTCACAGACTTCCTTCCCTGGAACTCAACAGGTGTTAATAAAAGGCAGCAGGTGCTTTTTTAC
This sequence comes from Orestias chungarensis, assembly GCA_032876305.1. NCBI lineage: Eukaryota > Metazoa > Chordata > Actinopteri > Cyprinodontiformes > Cyprinodontidae > Orestias > Orestias chungarensis. The sequence goes on from JAVLVB010000663.1 coordinate 15,350, forward strand.
TGCAAGGACCTCTGCTACCTTCCTAGACCGATGGTTGGCGACTTTTAAAACCATATTAGTGTTTTCTGTTGGAATCCCACATTCCTGATGTTTGCTGACAAACATATCCAATGTTTTCTGCAGTCAGGAGGACTGGTACCTTTCTGCCTCTCTTCCCTCCTATTTCTAATCATCCGAAATGTTCGCGCAATTTTTTTTTTCAGGGTCAGATAAATCCTCTTTTAAATCATCCTGATCACTACTGGGATTGGATGACAGATATGGTGATAGGGGCATTTTTAATACTTCTCTGGATCTGTGTCTGTTGAAGAATCACTTCAGTCAGGGTGACTTTATCTAGACTTGTAGGGTCCTGTTTCAACAGCAATACCAACTTTTTAGAGATTACACAACTAATTAACGGGTTTTACATGTTCTTTAATAGTCTTCGAGGGGGTTTGTTTTCCTTGAATGTATCAACAGTCTTCCCAGTTCTCTCATCTTTTGATGGATGTAGTCATGTTTTGAAGCATCATATCCAAGTCTTTTTAAAGGTGCTGTCCATATTCTATGATTAGTTCATCAGACTTTACAGCACTGTAAACATCATCTTGAACCATGTTGCTCATAAATTTCCAGAAATCTTCCTTCACATCTGGTTTGGGCAGCAAAAGCACATAGAGCCTGAACATGGGTTTTACCTGGCTTCTTCTCAACATTTGGCTTGAGCTTGCAGGTGATCATGTGCCTCCAGAGAACTTTTTTTGTGTTTAATCCTTGACAATAGGTACAGTGAAGATAATTTTGTGGTTCAAATGCAGCTGTTGCGTGGAACGAGTGTTCCAGTGCCATTATTTAGAACCTCAACATTGCGTGCAAGGTTATCCGTTTCTAACATTTTCAAGGTGTAAATGTCTTTCTCTTGAGCTTTTGGGAAAAGCGATGGCTCGAACAACTCCCGGTTTGTTATGATGAACACGCCTTGCCATTGTCAGGAAACCCTTTTAACGGTACAAACAGTAGTTTTTTTTGTTGTAAATGCGTGACCCGTCCCCACTTTTCCCTACTGCAGATATGGAAGGAGAAACCTTAAGAAATCCATCTTGTCCCATTGATGAGGAAGACCCTGATTGACCAAGCTCTTCTAAAACAGGTCTTGATGTAGCAGAACTCCCCTCTTCATTTGGATCTTTACTTTTTACATCAGCAGACTGAGCCTCACCAATGTATATCATGCAATGGGGTTAAGGACTGATATGTCTGCTTTTGTTTTTATGAGATATTACATGCTTTTTTGTGGGTGAACATCCTCTGTGAACTCCCTGCTTAAAAGAGTCATTATGGTTCCGCTCCATTGCATTGGGACTCCAATCTCCAATTTTCTTAAAACGACAGAGAAGGGTCCTTTTCCAATCCTCAGTCTCCATGAGCTCACTTGTGTCTGTATAATCACAACTTTTAGGAACATATTGATCTCCACTGTCATTTGATGAAGGGTCAAACAGGTCATCAGACTCAAAATTATCAGGTTAATTAATCTAGAGAAAAAAAATTGGGAAGGAAAATAAATCCCATGACTACTCTATTTGTACTTTAAAAAAAGTAAGAATTACTTACAAAAATGCTTATGGTCCCTCTAAACATTGGGATGAGTAAATGGCGAAGACTTTCAACATAAAAAAAAAACCTTAGCAGAGTAATCAAAATAAATATACATGATACAAAGTTTAATTAGGAATTGCACATAACAATACAAGCACATTAAAATATTGTAAGGAAGGTTAAACTTTATTAGACCTTAAGCTTGGTTTTGTGTTTTTATTTTAGTTTTCCGAGCTTAAGTTAGACCATTAAATGTAACACAGCTGTAGAGACTAGGCTAGTATCGCGAGATTGTGTTGATGTTCTGTTGTTGGTTATGGCTCTCACCGTTCACTGCCCGGACATAGCTAAATGCTGTCTGTGCCAGAGCTAGAGACCAAAAGCCACACAGTCCTTACTTGAGAATGACTCAGTGACCATTGTAACTCACCTGTTGCTGGAAGACGTAAAGTTCATGCAAGATAACCTACTTTCTTGTCGTGTATTTTCACTTACCCACACACCTCCGTCACACCGGAAGCCAAAAACACGACAACTGGTGTCAGAAGTGAGATCATCTACAAGACTCCTCTGAGTAAATCCAATCGCAAAGACAATATCCAAACGCATACTGAACTAATTACGACTTAAAGACAAGCTACAACTAGCCGCAGCCGGCTAAAAACAAAGAAATTGCGCTGCGCCGAGACAGTAAAAAAGCTGCTGCAGTACTGCGGTAGCACTTCCGGTCCAGCCCTTCACAATAAGAGCACCAGTAAAAAAAGTTGGCGAAGCTTGCTGCAGGTGGGTTTTTTGGTCCTATCCTGTCAAAACAAGAGCATAAGCAAAACTTGCCAACGGAAAAAAAAAAATATAGATATATATAAATACAAATAAAATGACAGAGGATTTACAAGGTGCTACAGCAGGCCCTGGAGAGGCAGACACGGCTCCAAAGTGGTTACAAGCTGTGCTGGAAAATCAAAATCAACAAACAAGACATTTTCAAATGATGTTGGCTCCTGTTCTTTCACATATAACGGGACAATCAGCTGTACAACAAACCCAAGCATCACATGCTGTTCCTGAGAGGAGTGATGACTTAATGGTAGAGCATTCTACAAGAGAAGGGCATGCAGGTGAAATACATGCCTCTTTGGATGTGACAACTAGACCACGTGTTCGCACTCCTTTTGCAGCTGAGCTGGACGTTATAAATCAAAGATCACGAAGCTCAGGTCCAGTGAGACAAACCACCACCCCTGGACCTGACCCACAACACAGAGACACTAGAGACAGTGAACCTGAGGTCCAACACACTTTTACCTACCATGATGACAGAAGGCAGAATCATACTGGAGGCTATTATAACAACTGGTCAGAGCTTCAGAGGCTTAAATTAAGCACATATGATGGAGAGGAGGATTGGGAGTCTTTTCTGATGCCATTTGAACACCAAGCCAGGAAACATGGGTGGAGTGCTGCTTAACGGGTGGACAGGTTGCACGAGTGTCTGAGGGGAGCTGCAGTACGCTACGTCTGCTCATTACCAGAGCGCACAAAGGAAGATTATGTTCTCTTGGTGGAACAACTCACTCAGCGCTTTGGAAAAAAAGATCCCCCCACAACAATAAGAAGAAGGCTGGGAGAACTGCGACAGGGGCGGGAGACATCAGCTGAGTTTGCAGAGGAGGTAAGACGCCTGACCACATTTGCATATCCAGGGGTAGATCTCCAGCTGCAGGACCAATTGGCAACTGATGCGTTCCTCAAAGGCTTAAAAAACCAGAAAGTGGCGAAGTCATGAATCGTGACCCCAGCACCTTTGTAGAGGCCCAAAAGTTTGTGGAGGCTCATGAGCATAACTTTAGAGTTACTGTGGGTCGGGACATGGAAGTAAAAAACAGAGCAAGACGCATTTCATGGATTGATGAGGGGGACATGAGCGATGACAGTGCAACAATGTCCCGCAGGGTCAGTACTCCCCAGTATGTCACAGCTGAACAGTTTGCTGCACTGGCTGAACAAGTGAAGACCCTTGTAAGCACTGTGGGGGACCTACAGCTCCAGGTTTCCAGTTTGCAGCCCATAAGCGTTGGATCCCAAAACTTCAAAGGAGCCCAGAGCCCTGCAACAGAGAGAAAACAAACTTACCAGCACATGCAACCCAGCAGAGGGCGCTCTCGAACTCCAAGTCCAAATCGTGGAACAACTGGCCCGTTTTTTAAGTGTGGGGAGACAGGACATTTTAGGAAGGACTGCATTAGGGCTCTGTCCTGTGACTGTAAGAAACAATTGCGACAAGTATACAGACAAACCGCTGCAGTCAGATGGAACAACAGCCTCATACTCCCAACTACAAGGCAGCCAGGTTGGCTGCACTAAAAAGAGGGGTGAGAGTCTTCAAATTCTTCTGACCTTAAATGGGATCCCAACGCAGGCCGTAGCTGATACGGGAGCTCAGACAACCGTGATATCAGAGGAGATGTATCAGAGAATCCTGAATGGTAGCCCTAGACCCGCAGACCTACACCATACCTACCTACTAAATGCAGGAGTTGGAGATGGCATGAAAGCTAAATATGGACTCACAGTGACCTTCCAGATTGGGTCTAAATCCATAAGCTGGGAAGTGCATGTAGCCCCTATAAGAGACTCTGTACTCCTTGGATTGGATCTGATGAAGGCCCATGATGTTGTCATCTATACCCAAGGCAAGGTTTTCATTGGGGATGAATTGGTCCCTTCAAAGATTCTGCGAGATAATGGATCAGACTACTGTGTGGCTAGAGTAACTCTGGAGAGAACCTCCATCATCCCAGCCAAATCTGAATGTGTCGTGTGGGGTGAAGTGGAGGACCCACAGCCAGGGGTTACGGCATTATTGGAACACTTGAACATTGCAAACAATGTGGCCTCTGGGAGTGTTGTTGTCACCATGAAGCCAAAGGTGCCAGTCAGTGTGCAATTTTTCAACTAAGAGTGTGGCTCTACAGAGAGGAGTATATCTTGGACTCCTAGTTGAAGTTTATCCTCTACCCCCATTTGCACCAAAACCAAATGCAATGCCTACACCATCATTGGTGGTTGCGAGAGTTGCGAGACATCCCTGATCACCTCCAAAGTTTGGTGGCTACAATATATGAGACCCTCAGTGAGGAACAGCAACAACGATTCATCCAACTACTCCTCACATACCAATCCATCTTTGCTAAAAGTGACTCTGACCATGGCTACTTATCCGCTGTTACACACAAAATTGACACTGGGTCTGCCAGACCTGTGCGTCAACCTGTGAGAAAAACCCTTCTTGGATTTCAAAGTGAGGAGGAAACATATCTTAAAAAAATGCTGGCAGAGGGCGTAATCACACCATCAGCATCTGAGCGGGCGTCTCCAGTGGTCCTAGTTTGAAAAAAGGATGGAGGAGTAAGATGGTGCGTAGATTACCGCTGTCTGAACAATCTAACAATCAAGGATGCTTATCCATTACCCCGGATTGAAGAATGTCTTGATGTTGTGAGTGGAGGCACAATGTTCTCTACTCTCGACCTCCAATCCGGCTATTTGCAGACACCAGAAGATAGTAAAGATCGAGAAAAGAGGTCATTCATCACCAAATGGGGCCTTTATGAATACAATCGAATGCCATTTGGACTATGCAACGCTCAAAGTACCTTTCAGAGAGCAATGGAGCTCGTTCTCGGGGGCCTTAAGTGGGAAACTCTACTCATCTACCTGGATGATGTCATTGTCATCGGAAATGGAGTAGACCGAAGTTTGGATCGGCTCGAGCAGGTTTTCCAGAGGTTCAAAAGCTATGGATTAAAGCTAAAACCATCGAAATGTCATCTGCAGGAAGAAGTATTCTTCTTGGGTCACATTGTGAGTGGCAAAGGAGTCAGACCAAATCCAGCCCTCATAAAAGATGTTCAGCAGTGGAGATGCCCTTATAACTTGCAGGAGTTACAAACCTTTCTTAGGCTGTGTAACTACTACCGAAAGTTTGTACACAATTTTGCAGAGCTGGAAAGCCCCCTACATACTCTTTTCAAAAAGGGGACAGTGTTCCTATGGACTGATGAGCAGCAGTCTACATTTACGAGACTCAAAGAGAAACTGACACTGCACCAATGTTGGGGTATCCCCAAGCTGAAGGGAAGTTCATTCTGGACACGGATGCCTCCAACAACAGTGTTGGTGCTGTTTTGTCGCAAGTACAATGGGGAGGGGAACGAGTTGTGAGCTACGCTAGTTGCCGCCTTTCAAGGATTCAAGGATTCTTTATTGTCATTTCAACATACATGATGGTACATGAAGTGGAACGAAATTATGTACTCACGGTACTATTCCACCCAAGAGCTAATATTAAAATAGATAAAATAAGTTAAAAAATAAAATAAAATTAAAAGAAATAAAATCGAAGTAAAGTAAGTAAAATAAATAAAATAGGAATATACGGTATTACGGTATTAAAGTGCTGGTATTGTAGTCCGTGCAGTGGTTTGTTCAGGATGAGTTCAAGAGTCTAACAGCTTCAGGAATGAATGATTACATTATGACAAACAAAACCTCAACCATGGTCCTCACTTTTTTTATACACCAGAAAAATGTTTATTTAACACAAAATACCATTCCTTGTATACAAGCTCTACAGCTGTTGCAATCCCCACAATGACATCAAACTAGACTATTGTGTTTTGCTAAGACTACTAAATGTTTAACTTTGGATATTAGAGAGAATTTGAAGAAAATGTTGATGAAACTTTAACCCAATATAACCGCATCGACATACATCTGAAATAGCACAAAAAGGACAGATGATTTAAAGTCCCAAGAAATGAACTACGACACCCCTCATAGGATTGTTTGTCAGCCTTAAAAAAAGAAATAAAGCCTTTTAAAATTGAGACTATGTTCGGATCAAATCTAACATAAAGACAAACCCAATAACCAGTTAAACTACAACAGAAAGCAAACCATTAACTATTGAACAGTCCTTCATTTCCCAACTACTTTGCGCAAATGTAACCCTAAAATTTTAAGACTAGCCTGTAAAAATCTTTTTTTTAAATAATCTGTTAGAATGAGCATACATCAGGTCATTAGACAAACGTGAACCATGCTACTGATATGAAGAGATTAAGTTTATAGTCTCACAAAGACAGATTGTATTATGACAAATAAAACCTCATATGACAAATAAAGCCCGTGGTTCTCACTTGTACTATATACCAGAAAAATGTGTATGTCCACAACATGCCATTCCTTAAGTACAAACTCTACAGCTGTTGCAGTCACCACAATGACATCAGACCAAACTATTGTGTTACTAGGACTACGAAATGTTTAGCTTTGGATATTATAGAGAATTTGAAGAAAGTGTTCATGAAACTTTATAACAATATACCATACTGAGGTATTTCTGAAACAGTATAAATAGAATGACAAGGAACACAGACATTAAGTTAAGAATAAATACCTGGAAAGCTCAATTTGAAAGTCTCCTGACTTTCACATTGGTGGCCTGGGCTACATCAACAGCATTCAGTGTGGGTCCGCAAAACTATACACGCTACTGTCTACTTTGTAAGTCGCTTTGGTTAAAAGCGTCTGCTAAATACATAAACAATTGTTCAAAAAAGTACCTTTTTTTGGAGGACTTGGGTGGTGCTTGATCGGAGAAGCCAGCATGCTCAGTCTCGACATCCTCAATCACGTAGGACTGTTTCTCAGCCTAAGAAAAGAAATGAAAAGAAATGAAGCAGGTTCAGTTTGGCACTGGTCTTTCTTTAACAAAGTCTTTCATTTATGTACCGCTTTGATCTGTGCAAACATGCTATTAAAAAATTACCACAGGACCTTCTTATTTTTTTCCCCATCTTCAACAAAACCTAACTGACTACCTTTCAGACTATCTTAGGAAATAAAAGGATTTTTAAAAACATTTCATTTATATAAAATTTATTTACTGACATCCACCTTAACCATAAAGTTCTATTCCATTGTAAAATTGTTCTATTTTCAGCTTTTGTGATGAATTCTGTCAAACGGATTTTTCCCCACTACTCAGTGCTTGCGACCCTGTTATCAGGAACACAAACACAATTCTATGTTTAGTTTAACAACTCATGTGAACAGAAAATGATCAATAACAAGTCTGTTCCTACATTGCTGTAAGTTATTTCCTCTCCAGGATTTATATCTCTTTTAGTAAATAGGCCAAGGTGCGGTTTTCCATCTACCAGTATCTTTTTTATTGTACAGTTTGAATTTATCTGGCCATATTGACTCATCTTCCAAGACTCTTATCTTCTCGGGATCAATACTTTCCAAAAACGGTGAGGGAAGATTAGATAAATGTTGAACTTTTTAAAGTGTTATAAAAAAAACTTTTAAAAAGGAAAATTTCTTAAAACAATACTTCTTGCTTTAAAAAAAGCTAAAACTATTGCCGACTTACATACTTTTTTTTTAAATTAAACTCTGGACTTACCACCACCATTTATCTTTCCACAAGAAATCAAACATGAACAGAGCACATGCACTATGATACAGGGTCCTCCTCCTTTGTGATTCTTTACAGGGTATTAAACCCCCTCTGTACTCCACCACAAAATCTCCTTTTTTTAAAAGAGTTGTAGCAAACACACCTCACATAAAAACCAAATATTAGGTCCAAAACCTACCTTTGCTAATATGTGCTCCATTGTTGCAAAACTGCTTTTTCAAAATTACTTCTAAATATTGTAATTTACGTGAATCTTTGAATTGTAATACTCATATACAGCCAAACCCACCTTTACAGGGGTTGATTAACTTCACTTCCAACCTCCCCGTCTTGTGTATGGACCTATTTGCATGGTCAGCTGCATCCTGTCTAGGTGCTAGTCTATGTTTTACTGAGCTTATTTTACTGTTAAACAGACATAGCACAAGCAATAATTTTATAACCACACCCTCAATCTCCTTTAAAGTCTACTCCTCCAACAAAGTCTCGTTCAAAGTGATTAAACTAGCATTTCAACAATAATACGGCACCAGTAGTTAAAGTCTATAGGCGTAAACTGGCACCAAATTTATTTGGTAAACAGGTTTAGCTTACATATCTTTTAGAATACTGAGTTAAAACAAACAAAATGTAAAAATAGAAACAGCAGAGAAACTCTTTTTGCAAGTGTCGTTCATTTCATGAAGTCCAGACGAGGAGAAATATTTATTCTTTTCTAACTGACATGAACATTTTCTTGTTTGGATGATGGTTTTGTTTTCGTCTTTTGATATTAATTTTGCTTTAGAGCAAATGGTTACCTGAGTGTAATTGTTTGGTTAAATGCCGCAGGATTTTAGGGAAATTTTTATTTGTTTTGTATGTCTTAATTAGTTGGTATACCTTTTATTTTCTCTTTTTTAAAACATACAAGAAGAGATGCTCACCAGGTTTTTATCACTGGGTCATAGTTTGCTACCATTACGTGACTAAAGACACTTCGATAAGAAGAGTGAATTTAACATTTTAAAGGAATAAATGCATGTTGTTTAATCAGAATAAGTTAAATTAGTTTGAGTCATAAGCATGTCGTTAATGAACTGCTCATGATCCATTTCCAGAACCCCTAATCAGTTTGATGGTCTAAACAGATTAAGGGATCCGCAATATTTTTAATATTGACACGTATTTTTAACTGTAAATACACAGTTATTTAATAAGGAACTACCTATGAACAGTACAAAGTTGTTTTATAAAGAGTAAGTGATGTAATCCAATAACGGAATTCCTCTTCATCTAAGCCTTGAACTTGTATGTTGATTCAATCCCGACAAAATTGTTTAAAGAAGAATTTCCTATTATTGTTACCCCCATTTTGCATATGATAAATTTGTCATCAGTGAATGGTTATGTACTAGAGGCTCTTAATTGCTCTTAGCTGTAATAAAACCCCTACTTAAGAAACCTTCTCTTGATCAAGAAGACTTAATAAATTACAGACCCATATCTAATCTTTCTTTTTTATCTAAAATCGTTGAAAAAATTGTTGCTAATCAACTGAGAGAGCATTTGAGGAATAATGACCCATTTGAAGAATTTCAGTCAGGTTTCAGATCTCATCATAGCACTGAGACAGCTCTCCTTAAAGTCACCAATGAAATTCTCATGGCCTCAGACAATAGGCTCGTGTCTATTCTAGTTCTGTTAGATCTCAGGGCTCCTTTTGACACAAGCAATCACAATATCCTCATAGAAAGGGTCGAACACACTGTGGGGATCAACTGAACAGAACTAGGCTGGTTTAAATGGTATTTGTCTGATAGATGCCAGTTTGTTCATCTAAATGACAAATCTTCGCCGCATTGTAAGGTTACTTGTGGAGTACCACAGGGTTCTGTGTTTGGCCCAATTCTATTTACTATATACATGCTCCCTGTTGGTAAAATCATCAGACAGCATGGTGTTAATTTCCACTGTTATGCTGATGATACACAACTGTATTTATCTATAAATCCTGATGAATCAAGTCAGTTTGCTAGATTACAGGCATGTCTAGATAACATAAAAATGTGGATGACGTTAAATTTTCTGCTCTTGAACTCTGAAAAGACAGAAGTTGCTATCTTTTGACCAGAACATCCAAAAAACAAATTGCTTAGTCAGCCACTTGACCTGGATAGCATCAGGTTGGCATCTAGTAATGACGTAAAGAACCTTGGGGTTATTTTTGATCAGGAAATGTCTTTCAAGTCCCATATAAAACAGGTCTGTAAGATTTCCTTCTTTCACCTAAGGAATATAACAAAAATTTGAAATATTCTCTTTAGGACATATGCTGAAAAACTACTCCATTCATTTGTTACTTCAAGGCTGGACTATTGTAACTCTTTATAATTAGGAAGTTCACAAAATGCAATTAAAAGTCTACAGTTGGTCCAAAATGCTGCAGCAAGCGTTCTGATGAAACTTACAAAGAGAGATCATATCTCCCCAATTTTAGCTTCCCTTCATTGGCTCCCTGTCAAACTTAGAATAGATTTTAAGATTCTTCTTTTGACATATAAAGCCCTCACTAATAAAGCTCCATCGTATATCAGAGATCTGATTACTCCTTATGTCCCTAACAGAGCAGTTCGCTCTCAGACTGCAGGTTTACTGGTGGTTCCTAGAATCTGTAAAAGAACAATGGGAGGCAGATCTTTCAGTTATCAGGCTCCTCTCCTGTGTAACCAGCTTCCAGCTTTAGTCCGTGAGGCAGACACCCTGTCTAGTTTCAAATCTACGCTTAAAACCTTCCTGTTTGATAAAGTTTATAGTTAGGAAGAGGTAGAGAAGACAGCCTACACCGGTTGGGGAGGAACTCAGTCCTGACAGACGGTTCTCCTTTGTTCTACCTTCTTCATGTCTCACTCTATAGGGTTAAGTTATTTAAGTTTTTCTATAGTTATGCTGCTATAGGCGTAGACTGCTGGAGGACAATCTGACCACTTCTCTCTCTGCTACTTTCTTCCTTTGTCCAATCTGCTTAGTTACCGTTATTTCAACCTTGTTAAACTTTTGTTTTTTCTTAGTGTTCTTCTCTCCATAGTAACCACACCTGGTCTGGCTTTCTGTTAGCTGAGACAGCTTCTTGGATGAGAACTTGGGCTGAGATGCTTCCAGTGACGCTCTACAACTGCTGCTATAAACTCTTTTTTTCAGTATCCTGTGCATCTAATTTAGTTTTCTGTCTTTTCAAACCCCCAGTAGGTCATGGCAGATGGCTGCTTGTACTGAGCCTGGTTCTGCTGGAGGTTTCTTCCTGTTAAAGGGGAGTTTTTCCTCTCCACTGTCGCTACATGCATGCTCAGTCTGAGGGATTGATGTAAAGTCAACAACAACACAAGCCATTGTTTTGGTCTAGTCATTCCAGAGGAGTGAATGCTGCAAGTCAATGACTCCATGCAATCTGCCAGCGTTACTTAGATTGGAAATTTATTCAAATTGATTTGTTTCTGATGTATCTTTGATTTTAATTAATTTTCTTGTAAAGTGCCTTGAGACGACATCTGTTGTAAATTGGTACTATATAACTAAACTGATTCTTGATTCTCAGCTGCCATAGTGAGCACTCATGAAGAATCTGTATCAAATTTGAAAAGGTGTCAGACCTTTTCAAATTTGATACTGATTTTTCATGAACAAAAGGCTCCTGCTCAGACAAAGAAATAATTGATGCATCAAAGTTGGCCAAGGGTGTATGCTTTGAGGCTTATTATTGGGCTTCACATGCAGTCGGGCAAGAAAGTCATTATTTTGCCACTTATTGTGCAAGTTGTCCGAATTACAAAGAAGATGGAGGTTCGTAATTTTAATGATAGGTATATTTTCTCTCTTAAGTTATGTCCATGTCTTCATCTATGTCTCTTTGTCTTAAAATTCATCTCTCTGGCCCCATCCAAGATAGCGCCGCAGATGGCGACACTGGTTAGGAGCTCCGTAGTGCTTTGTTTGTTTTTGTTTGTTTGTCATGGCATGTGTGATCCAAACACACTTAAATACAGTGCAGAAGATCTGCAGAACATTAGGCAGCTCATGGCACCAGGTATATTTCCTTGTTTTTCATTTTTGGACAGTCTTTTGGACATTTTGGTCGGAGGAGCGGCTGCGCTGCTGAGCGGACGCAGGCGGACGCGCAGACGTGGGAAGCGCGCCGGAGCGTTCGTCAAACTGCGACAGCGTGGACTTCGTACACCGCTAACCAGCATACATATGACAAACCTTCGCTCTTTAGGAAATAAAATGGACAAACTTTCACTGCTAAACCGGACCAATAAGGACTTTTCTCTCTCTGCTGTACTGTGCTTCACTGAGACCTGGCTCACGTGTTCTGTTCCCGACAGCGCGCTCCACCTGCACGGCTGTCATCTTCACCGAGCGGACCGCGACATGGAGCTTTCCGGCAAGAAAAAAGGTGGCGGAATTTGTTTTTATATCAACCAAGGCTGGTCTACAGATGTGACTGTGTTAATGAGAACATGCAGCCCTAATCTGGAATCGCTTTTCTTGAACTGTAGACCGTTTTATTGTCTGCGGGAATTTTCATCCGTTGTGCTTGTTGCTGTTTACATTCCACCTCAAGCGTGCACGCGTGAGGCACTGAGCGCGCACGCTGATCAGATCCTCAGTGTGGAGAATCAACACACAGACTCTGTTTTTATCATCTTAGGGGACTTTAACAGAGCAGAACTTAACAAAGAACTACCTAAATACAGACAGCATGTTACCTGCCCCACCAGGGAGAGCAACATTTTAGATCACTGTTACACTGTATTTAAAGGTGCTTATCGCTCTGTCCACCATGCAGCACTGGGACTGTCTGACCACTGCTTAGTTCATCTTGTTCCGACCTACAGACAGAAGCTCAATTGTGCCAAACCTGTGGTCAGCTCGGTGAAAAAATGGACTAACGAGGCTAAAGAAAGGCTTCAGGACTGCATGGTTTTAACACACTGGTGTGTTTTTGATGATGCCCACAAGCATGTGTATTCATCCAGCCTGGATGAATACACGGACATTGTGACATCTTACATCAGTTTTTGTGAAGACATCTGTGTTCCCACCAGGACCCACATTAAATACAACAATGACAATGCCTGGTTTAATGCCAAATTGAAACAGCTGCGCCGGTCTAAGGAGTTAGCATATAGAAGTGGAGATCGGACTCTGTAAAACCAGGCAAGGAACACCCTAACTAAAGAGATCAAAGCTGCAAAGAGGAAGTACTCCAAAAAGCTAAGCTGCATGATGTCCAGTAACGAGCCATCAACTGCCTGGAGGTGTCTTCACAACATCACCAGCTACAAAAGGCCACCTAAACAGACAATGGGAGATTGTCAACTGGCCGACGACCTTAACAGATTCTACTGCAGGTTTGAACAGCCCAGCAACGAGCTAGCATCCAACACCACCCCACACCCATCTGACTAACAGCCACACATCCAGCCTGCACTGAAGATCTGCGAAGAAGACGTGCTGAGACTTTAAAAAAAACAGAAAGTCAAGAAGGCCCCAGGTCCTGATGGAATCTCTCCCTCCTGCTTGAGAACCTGTGCAGACCAGCTTGCACCTGTCTTTACTAAGATCTTCAACAAATCACTGGAGCTGTGTTGTTCCGTCCTGTTTTAAGGATTCAAGGAGGAGGATTCAAGGATTCTTTATTGTCATTCTACATACATGATGGTACATGAAGTGGAACGAAATTACGTACTCACGGTACTATTCCACCCAAGAGCTAATATTAAAATAGATAAAATAAGTTAAAAAAATAAAATAAAATTAAAATAAATAAAATCGAAGTAAAGTAAGTAAAATAAATAAAATAGGAATATACGGTGTT
>JAVLVB010000663.1:52421-66382 GCA_032876305.1 Orestias chungarensis
TGTGTGTGTGTGTGTGTGTGTGTGTGTGTGTGTGTGTGTGTGTGTGTGTGTGTGTGTGTGTGTGTGTGTGTGTGTGTGTGTGTGTGTGTGTGTGTGTGTGTGTGTGTGTGTGTGTGTGTGTGTGTGTGTGTGTGTGTGTGTGTGTGTGTGTGTGTGTGTGTGTGTGTGTGTGTGTGTGTGTGTGTGTGTGTGTGTGGGTCAAATAATAATAATTATGACACTTGCCTAGCATTTCATTTGGGGCTATAACAATAGTTTTGTTGTATTTGCAATTTATTTATATTACACAAGATTAAAAAAATGATGGAAGTCTGTCAGAACATTTTAAAAACTGTGCTCTCAGTCTTAGTAATTTTCAGATAGCCCATGGACATTGTGAGAGTTTAGAGCTCACATTTGGCTCACTCCTGCTATGCAAGTTCAGTGGATCTATTGCAGGGTGTAGACTGAATGTTGCTTATCCCTTGGTAAAAAAAAGTATATATTGGCTGCCCTAAAAGTGGTTAGAAGACTCTAAATGACTAAGACCAAGACGAGGGGCAGTTATACTCAATTTTTGTCAAAACATATGCCGCTATCAAATATCAAAACAATTTTTGAATATATTAAATCCTTCACACACTCAAACATTAAACATGAAGGTTCAAATACACACTGTTTTTCATACTCTCTTTTTACACAAATCATTAAACTCACGTCCACACAGCGCACTTACAACCCTGACCCCTCTGAAAATATTAACTCTGACTTCTAGTATCTGTCTCTTTAACTGAAATATCAATAAGTATAATAAAAAGATCCAGCTTCAATATATGACTTGACCTTGAGGTAAGACACAAGGTCTTGGGGATCTGTCCAGACCATGAGCCACCTAACCAATGCCCAAAGAGGGCTTCACCACAGGAAATGCCCATATTAGGGCAGGCTGTGGCCCACACCAAAGAGAGGGCCGCAGTGCAGGACCCCGCCAATTACACCGACCATAGAGATCTCCACAGCAATGACCCAACAGAGGACTGCAGAGGGAGTCCGGGGCAGAGCCCCCCGCAGAGGCGGAGAAGATCCCCCAAGGTACCAGGAGCAGCACCCCACCCGTCCCGCTAGGCCCCGGCAGCCCAGGCACGGGCCAAGCCCCGGACCCAGGGCCCAATTTGCCTGAGGACACCAAACGCCCAGCAGAGGGTCCACCCGACACCCGAGAGGGAAAGGTGACCCCAGACAGCCAGCCGGGGCAGATCGATACAAGCCCCCGTGCCCCCAGCACTGCACCCCAGTGCCCAGTCCGTCCGCAGGTGAGTGTAGCACCAAGTAATGAGGAACGGTGAGGAGGGGGCAGGGTACCACCCCCCCACCACGGGAATTGCATGGGGAGGCAGAGGACACCCATTCACAAACCCAGCACCACCCACATTCATACATAATCACACATACTCACTCACTCAAACACTCACTCACTCACCTACTCACTCACACAGTCACTCAAGGTATGGATGGGGTTGGAGGTTGGGGGGAGCCCCAGCCTCTGGTGCAGCCCAGTGGGCAGCCCCCAGGACAAGAAGCGCCCCCACCGACGCCGTCTCCACCGCCCCGAGTCTGCTTGGTGGACCAATCTCCCCCCGCCCTTCTTTGTTGGCATAAAGTATCCAAAGAATCCAAAGAGAGGTGCGGAGAAGGACAACGCAGAGTAATTTAATGGTTTTCACCTCGAGAACTATATATATATATATATATATATATATATATATATATATATATATATATATATATATATATATATATATATATATATATATACCAGTGGGGAACCCTTAGGGCCTTCTTCGCCTTCAGAGAAGGCCTAGAATTTTTTTGGACCAAACAATAGGAGTGTTAAATTAACTTTATTTGTATATTTAAAAAAATAAAAAATTAAGAGTTTTATTGATTGAATATAATTTCATCTTATATAATGCATTTGATAAATTTTCTCTTATCTATTCTGTTGTTGTAAGTCTGCTGTCAAGTTCACCTCAGTAATGAATGGGCTACTGTACTGAAAAACATGTTATCCAATCAGAATCATCAGAATCTATCAAAACCCGGTTATCTGGCTCCTTGATTGGCTATGACTTCATGAGTCCAGGAGAAGGCCAAGCTGTGTGTCTTAGTTTCAGAGTGAAGGGTGACTTGACCATTCATGGTTAGATTTTGAGTGGGCGGGAAAGAAAAAAAAGATCTCAGGCCTTCTGGAAGTCTTAACTTCAATCTCAGATGTAGAGTGGTAAGAGACCGTGAGAGGGCGTTAGAGAGCGAAATGGCGGAAGACCAGAGTGATGTTGTGGTTAGCTTAATAGCTTCACCTTTTCAAGGCGGTTTTTCACAGAAAAGCTACAAATTATTAGTAACAGAAGGCCAACTCCAGAACTGAAATTAAAAGAAAAGGCAAATAAAGTGGAAAGGCATTTCAAGACTGAAAATGATCAGCGCTATCCTTGGATGATGGGCCATCGCCCACTTTACAAAGAAAGATCGGCGGATGGACTTAGTTTTCATGTTATAAGGTAGGCCCATGTTATAAGCCATCTTGATTATTATTCACACAGGATTAATATTACACTGGTACATTCAGTATTTTTTAAATTACAGAGGTTTTCTGTGTAAAAATGCGAGCACAAATACTTAAATTAAATAGGTCAGCTGATTCCTTATAAATCCTCATGTCATTAGTTTGCGGTTGGATTTTTGTGCCTCGAGTTTGATATGCGTAATGGGGCGTAATGGTGATTGGCATATTGTGCATTTGAAATGAGATTTTACTTTTATGATGTTCATGAATTTATTTGACTCAGTCGGTGTGTGTGTGTGTGATTTCTTATGCGCCGTGAGTTTAAAGCACTACCCATGGTGATTAAAGAGTCTTGGTGTCCGAGTCCGTATGTCCATTTTTGGCGAAGTTAACGTTAAGCAGGTTGGAGAATTTTGTAGATGTTATTGCCTATTGTTGCGTACTTGTCATTTTTGATTGGATGATTGCAGTTGGTAACCCCTTTAAATTAATCGTAGCCCATTGGTGGTGTGTAATGGTGGCTAGGGGAGGCTCATGGCTGGGGGTGAAGGCCTTGCTGTAGTGCTCACGGTTCACCACTGATATATAGATATATTCTCTGCAGGCTCTTCAGTTTTGAGTTCAAAGCATGAATTAAGCCCTGCATTTTCCAATCATATCATTCTTATATGTTATCCATACTGTTGTTTTTTTAAATGAGTTCTACTTGAAAGTTGAAATAACACATTTTTTATATTTTGCTAAAATAGTATACAAATATTAGCAGAACTTTTATAATCACAAGAAAATACAATATTGTTTGATTTAGCAGCGCTCCACAGTGGCGCAGTGGGTAGCAACAAGAAAGCTCCAGGTTAAATTACACCTCAGGTCTTGGGTCTTTCTGCAAGGAGTTTGCATGTTCTCCCTGTGCATGCGTGGGTTCTCTCCAGGTACTCTGGCTTCCTCCCACTGTTCAAAAACATAACTGTTAGGCTGATTGGACACTCTAAACTGTCCTTATGAGTGGTTGTTTGTCCTGTATGTCTCTGTGTTGCCCTGTGATGGACTGGCGACCTGTCCAGGGTGTACCCCTACCTCTCGCCCATTGTAAGCTGGAGATAGGTTCCAGCAGACCCACCCGATCCCAATAGGGACAAGGGTGTATAAATGGATGGATGGTTGATTTAGCAGTAATCTGAGTTTCAGATTACTGCTACAGAAATCAGGAGAAAGGGGATACACATTATAACTTCAAGAGCGTAAACTGTCTTCATTGCTTTTAAGAGTATGAAGCCAGGGTAAAAGAGTGAATATGGTTTTAAATGAATCTTTAATCTTTATCTTAAACTACTGTTAATGGTTTAAATTAAAAATTAAAAAAGGCAATGTTTTGTACCTAGGAATGAAAAGCATATTTAAACTGGGTTGACAGGTTTTACAGAAGAAACTAGACTCTTTTTTTATTGAAATTAATTTAGTCATTTATTTCTACAGAGTTTGAGGAGACTAATTTGAGGATATATATGGAGAAAGTAATCATTTTTGCTCCCTCTTTGCAACTTCCAAAAAAAACAAGCATTGTAGCAAAGTAGAAACGCGAGAGAAAATAACTTTAATGGAATTTAGTGATAGGAATCCATGATCCTTCTCATGCTCATGAACCTGGCTCCTCCAATCCCCATCTCCCTGAAGCTCCTGTACTCTCCAGGCCTCAAGTACATCATCCTGCCTTTGTAGTTGGGCTGCTCATACATCAACCAGTGACCATCCATCACATGGCCGGACATGCAGTTGGACATACGATAGCGATCCATGATACTGTCACAGTCATCCATACACTCATGCATCTGACCACCGAAGTTCTCTCTCTCGTAAATTCTCATCCTGTAGGATCCCCTGTACTGTAAAACAATTGGGAAAAAAAAACTATGTCAGATTATGCTTTCTAGCTAAGTATAAAATGTCGGGTAGGAAGATGATGCAGTACCATGGGGATAGTACGGCAGGACCTTATGCAATCAGACATTCCCATCATACTCATGTAGTCAGCATACTCGCCCCTCCTCATGAAGTACTGGTTTCCCATGTAGTTGGGGCGGTTGTAGACCATGAAGCACCCGCTCTCCACCCTGCAAGAGTGACACCTGCTCAGGTAAGAAGTGAGCTCAGCACAGTCGCTGCTGGTCTCATAGTAGCGACCTTGGAAGTTCTTGTCCTCATAGAAGATGATCTGAGAAGACAACAACATCAACAGAAATCATTTTGGAACAATACAAACATAAAATTGGCTTTATTACATTTATATTTTGGTGGTTTTCACAATAGACCTACCTTGCCCATGATCCTAGTCTTCAGTATGGTTCCTTTGGAACTGAACTGTGGCTGATGTGTGCTCCTGGCAGTTGCTACTGTTACTTTTATACTTGCTGAAAATAAAATTGTACGTTGGGCTGCTATTGTTTAAAAGTCCAGATTCAGCAACATGCCATAAAAGACTATGGGGCAGCCAGGGCATTAAAGGGTCATTATCCGGCACTACGCTCTACTGGTTGAAATGCATGCACTGCATACATATAGCATTGTTGTTAAACAGAATATAAACTATCGAGAAGCTTCTAAAGCTACTATAAAAGCTGTGCTTGTCTTCTTTAGCAATTGGAAAATACTTGAGTTGACAAGATTGTTTAACTAAATATACATATATATAAAACAAGGTTTTATCTCATACAGATAAAATCCAAAAACATATCAGATCTGTGGGGAAATTTCAACTGCTTTATGCGTCTTTTAAAATTCTGCTGGGCTGTTTCTGGCCGATCCAATACATTGTAAAAGATAAAAAGAATAAAGGTATAAAAGTGTAAACCGCTATACAGAGATTACTTATTTAAAGTCACCATTACATGAGATATATTACTGAGATTGATTTTACTGCTAGCAGAACAATTTGCTTATAAAAACATAGTAAGGTTAAACATAGAAGCAGCACTGACCAGAGAAAAACCCGATCTGGGATTGGTTATTATTCTTTGTCAAATTTGTGTGTTCACATCCAAACTCTGGGATTACAATCCACAATATATATTATTTTATGGTGGTTTGAACAAGGCAAAAAAAACTATATGTAATTAGGAAAATATGAAAGCTGATACCAGGAGCAATGATTGCTGCAAGTCAATGAATTTATCCAATCTGCTGGGTTTCTGTAAATTGGAAACTATTTAAACCGATTTGGATAAAATGTACAAATGTCTGTATTATAGGATTGAAATGATTATCATTGTAAAGTGCCTTGATTTATCCATACAGATAAATCAATATGTGTTTTTCAAGATAGATTACCCTTTAAGCTTGCTGGTCTATCTTCCACATCTGTGTTCCACATCTTTGTTTCTTCTCTAAACTGTGTCAACATCACCCTATAGTGTCTGCCTTTGGGGCGTGTGCAGGATGGGATGCTGTAACGTGGCATGTAAAGCAACTCATAAACGTCCCCAAGAAGGTGGCAAACATGACATGGAAAGACCTGACAGTTTAAAAAAGATACTGATTACCACAAAACAAGACTATAGCCTTTATCGAGTGGGACATCCTGTTTTCAACTCAAGACTTTATTGCCTTTAAATATTGAACTTATATCTCAAATATATGAAATAAAAACAAATATGCCCAAAATATTTACATACGTTGGTAGGAAATGCATTCAGAAAAACATTTGTTTTTTCTGCTAAGGCCTCACATTGATGTGAAACATATTTTCCCAAGGGTCCAGTTTCTGTCTGAGTCATCATGATCCAAATTAAGCTGTAACACATCCTTTAACACATTTTATTTTTGGTGGCCTAAGGTGGACCTTTTCCAGAAATAAAAGTTGTAACAACATGAGACTTATGAATTGAAACTTCCTTTCTCCTGGTAAAATGCCCTCCAGACCTTTTGGAATGGCACAAAGCTCTTATAACATAACATCTTCCTTACTAGAACTTTGGGCTCATTCACTCATTTTGGCAACGGGATGTTTGGCACTAATATTTTCTGATTTTCTCGGCTTTAGAAGGTCAAACTATATTTGCAATCTATAGACCAAAACTTATGGTTTCTGTGCTTTTGCTAAATCTCCAGTAAGAATTTACTTGAACAGATTAGGTTGATCCCAAGTCTTTTCCACTCCACATTGGTGTTATTGTTGTATCTCACACACTCGTTAATCACATCTACCGGGCTGACTACCAAAGAACAAGGCAATAGCTTGTTTCTTGTTTTTTAGCTCAACAAATTATATTGCTTATGGTGGACAGATGTCTACTTTTTTGCTTAAGTGTTCAGTAAGGTCTGCAACCACAACCATAATTATGAAATTTGCTTTTGTGTGGACTGGTGCCAAGCGCGGGACATATGACAAGACCTTCTCTATACTCTTACTTTTATGCAAATTAAAAGCAAGCTTAATTTTAATCTAAAAAGAGGACTTTGTAGCTTTAAGCAAGAGTCCAGTCCTTTCTTCTTTTCTTTAGATAAGATGCTACGGCATTGTTTCCTTTTCAGAAGAGGCTTTACATGAGGAATCTGATAATCCATTCTTAGGATTTATGTATTTTTTTGTGGGTCTAGAAGCAGACTTCAGTTTGAGTCCACCCCTTATGAAACCTTCCCAAATTCTTAAATGATTTAACATTTAACCTGTTGATAGTGCACCTTTTCCTTCGCTCAAGTTTCTATAGAAATACTTGGATAGTGTGTATCTGTTTACAAGCAAATTCTTTAGCAACATTTTTTGTGGTTTCCTCATTTTGTGGAACATGTCATTAATGCTCTTCTGAACTTCTGTCCAGTCAGCTGTTTTTCCCATGATTGTATTCAAATGACCCAGACTGAGAGATTGTTTCGGGCTCAGGAAACTTTGAGGTGTATAACGTTATTGAGTTGTTTAGTATGTTTATTCTTCTGAGACAAAATAAATACAATTATAAGAAATAATTTACAGAAATATTTCGCTCTATGTGTAAATAAACTATCTGCAGTCATTTACACCAAACAACATACATCTTTGCCCTAAAATTGATTTATGTCGGTATCGCCACTGTGACTACAATAACTATTTGTATTTCATACTAACTATATTCAGTATATACTCTTATGTCTGCTTTGTCTGTCTTTGGGCAAGACACTTTACCCAGTTTGCCTGTTTGTGGTCATCCGAGGGCCCATTGGCGCTTGTGCATGGTCAGCCTCGCTTTTGTCACACTGCCCGAAGGCAGCTATGGCAGTAATAGGCCTTGTTGGGTCTGTTTTCTCTCATCGTCCTCTAAAAAACAGTCCAGATATTTTTTGTGGAGTTGAGGCCAGGAGAATTTGCTTGCCAATTACAAACTGGACCACTATTGAATCTGGAAACTTTACTCTTGAATTCAGGCAACTGAGATTTTGGTCTTCTTTCCTCTTCATTCAAACTCTTGGACATTGATTTTTAAATGAAAAGCATAATTTATATTTACCTGATTAAAAGGACTCTGGACTATTGAGCAATAGCACTGTTTCTTAGTCTTAGCCTAGGTACGATTTCTCTGATGTTGTTTCTGGTTCAGAAGTAGCTTGACATGAGGAATGCAATCATTTTTGCCTTGGTCTAGTATTCAACCATGTGTGGTGGCTCTTGATACACCCATTTAACCTAAAAATGTTGTCAAAGCTGTGATTTACTATGTTGCTAGTGCACCTTTTCAATTTCTTCTCAATTTCTCAGAACTCTGTGAACAAGCAATGATCTTTTTTGGCTTGTGGAAGATGATTGTGTCAAGGCATGTGTCCAATCAGCTTTCTTCTCCATTATGTAGTACTGACCCACACTGAATTCATACTTTAGGAATAAATTCTAACACTTAAGAATTGCTAAAGGTTTTATTCAATTATTAATGCATCGGTCTGATTATCTGCAAAATTAATCAAATGGAAATATTATAACTATGTCAAAACCAGGAATTAAGAAAAAAATAATTTAACTAGCAGAAAAAAAGTAAGAATTGACATTGTAATCTTTTAAACCTTTATTTTTTAATGTTGATTGTTTGGCTTAGCTTTCCTCATACAACCATATTTCAGGTGAGTCCATTTACAACTGGAACTGCTAAAGATTTGAGTCAGATAAGTCAATTTATCAAAACAAGTTTTCTGTCCAACCTAACAGGATTCCATGATACGTCTAATGGAGCCGATCCGCATGTCCATGGGACCTGTGCCCATGTCTCTCATACTCCTGTACTCTCCAGGCCTCAGATATAGCATCCTGCCTCTGAAGCTCGGCTGCTCGTACAGTAACCAGTGTCCATCCATCACGTGAACAGACTGGCAGTCCGACATGCGGTAACGCTCCTGGATGGAATCGCAGTCATCCATCAGCTCA
This sequence comes from Orestias chungarensis, assembly GCA_032876305.1. NCBI lineage: Eukaryota > Metazoa > Chordata > Actinopteri > Cyprinodontiformes > Cyprinodontidae > Orestias > Orestias chungarensis. The sequence goes on from JAVLVB010000663.1 coordinate 61,349, forward strand.
TTCATCTGGCCACTGAAGTTCTCCCGCTCATAGATCCTCATTCTGAATGGACCTCTGTGCTGTGAGAGGATGCAAGATTACTGTGGGGAAACATTTGTCCTATTTTATGGTTGAATTAGGACAGAGATATTGAAAACATAAAATATTACCAGTTAATGTATAGCTTGAAAAGCAAAGCTAAAATTAAAAGATAGTTTGACTGTTAAAATAGTTGACACCATAAACAATATACATGGGATTGTAACAGAACATGTACATTGAATGTTATAAAAATAGACTTAGATGTGATTTTCTCCAGAAACCTTTGGTCCAACATGTTGCTGATTAAATATGTTTCCAGCTTTTCAATTTGAATTCTAATCATAACGGAAATTGATGAAGAGTTTGTTACGGTTTATTACCATGGGGATCATTTGGCAGGAGCGAATGCAGTCACTAATGTTCATTCCCATAAGCCGCTGATTGTCAGGGTACTCTCCTCGCCTCACTAGCATCCTGTGGCCCATGAAGTTTGAACGTTCATAGACCATGAAACAGCCACTCTCCACCCGGCATGAATTGCAGCGGCTCAGGTAAGAGGTGAGCTCAGCACAGTCACTGCTGGTCTCATAGGAACGACCCTGGAAGTTCTTGTCCTCATAAAAGATGATCTGGAAAAAATAAGATTCAGATAATATGGGATTAGATATTTATCAGTTTGTGTTAGAACAAAAACCCAAAATGCTCTCTTACTCTGCCCATTTTGGTGGTTTGCCCTGTCCTTGATTGCACTGGTACTTTTGGAAGTGAAACTCTGTGACTTTTATACCCATCAGCATGGCTAAATGATCTATGAAGCCATTGTTTTGAATATCTTACTCAGCAGCACAGAGTACAGGAGTATAGTAATTGTTAAATCGCTCTGTAAATGGTTATTATTCTAGTGTGTATGCATCTGGTGCAGTGCCAACTGCTGCAGCTGTCCTATGTGGTACAGGTGGGTGACAGCAGAAAACGCATCCACGGAGGCTTTGCCATCAGAAAGATAAAAGGAACTTGTCCAAATAACAATAAATAACAGAACATTATGTAAATACTAAAAAAGTCAGACTATTGTAATTATAGTTACATGCTTTAACGTGCTTTTATGTAGAATAAATTGAATACAGTTTAAAAACAAAATAGGCAGATATCTGCGTTTGAACAGAAAATGCTATTTTGTGCCTTGGTCCTTAGTCCAGTGCCAACACTGTACTACTGATGTAACCTGATTCATATGTATTAGTGTTTCATACAGTTCTTTTTAAAATCAGATTTTACATTTGGAAAAACTTAGATTGTGGAATTACAAACATAAATATTTATACATATTCATTGGAGGGTGAAAAGATGCCTGGGGAATGGAAAAAAAAAGGTTGATGCTGCTGGTATTTAACAAAAAGGGAGAACTGTGGAAATAAAGCTAGTTAGTTGTACAATGAGGCTATGGGAAAGAGTGGTGGAAGCTAGGTTTCTGTCAGATGTGAGCAGTTCTGGGCAGCAGTATGGTTCGTCCAAGGACAGAACTACAGATTCAAATTTTTTTCCAAGGATGCTAATGGATACTTAAAAAGCAGGGTAGAGGGAGCTGTATTAAGTTTTTGTAGATTAATAGAAAATGATATGTATGACAGTGCTGTGAGTGGAGCTGTCATATTGCATGAGAAGGTCTATAGGGGCAGGAGTTCATAGGCAGTAGTCCAGGACCTGTATCAGAGTTGTGAGACAGCCATGGGATGTGCTATAGGAGTGAAAGATAAGTTCAAAGTGAGGTGGGACAGCTTTGGTTATAGGCAGCCTAAGAGATAAGGTTAGACAGGAGTCTCCATGAACTATAATGTTTGCAGAGGGCACTGTGATCTGCAGTGAGAACTAGGTGCACAAGGAGGAAAAGCTAGTTTGAAGATAAGTACTGAAAAGGAGAGGGATGAACATTTGTCAGGACAACACTGACATCTAGAGGACTGAATTGCAATGCATGTAAATAAGAGAGTTTCAAGCGGATCGGTGGAGTTTCAAGGTAAACAGTCCAGAGCACCAAAAAGTGTGAAAAAAGGTGAAAAACCAGGTGCAAGTAGGTTTTGATGGGTGGAGAAAACTGTCAGCTTTGATGTATGATTAAACACTCTTGGCAAGAATGAAAGATAAGGTGTCCAAGAAAGTAGTGCGTCCAGCAATGTTGCATGGGTTAGAGACGATGGCAAAGGAACAGACGGATGGCAGTTCTGGAGGTCCCCCGGCTTAAAATGTTAAAGTTCTCTTTGGGAGTGAGAACAATGTAAAGGATACATCTGGGGGGTGTCTAATGTCAGATGTTTTGGGGATAATGTTAGAGCAGCCGCACCGGGATGGTGTGAACATTTTCAGAGAAGAGACAATGATTGTATAGGATTATTATCCTTGGCTCTACCTTTCTTATCCTTAAGGGTTTGGTTATTCTGAGTTAATTCCACAGTTAGGCTGCTTGACATTTAGGGTGCTGGAGGCAAGTATGAACACTGTTCATCATTCTGCTTATTTCTTCTATCCAATTTGCATCAGTTGCTGCTATTTAAACTGATAAATTATCTCATCTGTCGCGGTTTTTATCTCCACAGTAGCCAATCCTGGTCTAGCTTTCAGTTAGGTGAGACGCCTTCCCAAAGGCTGAGATGGCTCTGTCGGCAACTCAATGTTTGTCCTCTAATTTTTTTAATGTTTACTTTTTACTCATACAGTAGATGTAAAATTGAATTTAAATAGAAGAATGCTGATGGAGCTACCGGTCTTAGGGTGAGGGATGGAGAGGATAAGACTAAGTGGTATCAGTTTATTCAAATTAGGCCAAAAGATGAGAGGAGTGTAAAAATTCAAAAATGCTTTATTTAATGTTTTATATGTTGACCAAGATATGTCATTTAAATCCCAAAAGGTTTTTAGAATTACCATCTTTAAACACTGTAATATTACCAACAGTACTAGTACGCATTTGTTACTTCAAAGTGAGGCAACCAAAACTCTTTACATTACGAAAGTCCATAAAGACAGTTAAAGAGGTAGTTGATTCAAAACACTATTTTAATATTCCTTGATTGGCTCCCTATGAGGCCAGAATACATTTTAAGATTCTTAAAATACTTCATACATAAAAAGCCCTCAATAATCAAGTTCCATCATACATCAGGTATCTGATTGGTACATATGTTCCTAACAGTACTTTGTTGTTCATCTGACTTCAGGTTTACTGGGGATCGTTTTCAGGCTTCTCAGCATAATGATCTGGGGTTTCTTCAAAGGGTGCAGTCCAAAGGTACAATGAAGGATCAGATTCTGTGTAAATGGGAACACTTGACAAATTGAGAGTGTATCAAATACTTAATTCTTCTACTGTAACTCAGTTTCTAAGCACAGAGGAAGAATTTTGTAAACATGATTTAAGTTTCCCCAGAAGATCTCCAGAGGAATATTATTTCATAGAACTGGTGCCTAATTTTGTTCATTGTAATTTCTCAGACAATAAAGTATGTTGGATTGAATATTACCATACCATGTAATATTATAATGAATAAATGCCAGAAACATGTTTGCAATACAAAAATAATAATAATAATAAACTCAAATACCATTAATTATATTGTAAAAGAAATTGACTGCCAGTGTAAGCTTATTTTTTATAGTTTGCTCATTTTGCAGCATTTTCAACCAGCCAGCAGATGGAAATAAAATCTTTCTGATTGTATTTATTAAGCTTTTCAACTCATCCCTCTGTGATTTATTGAATATAATATTTTAAAACTAAATAAACAGAACTTCCAGAATCAGTCCACATACAGTGCACACCTTCATCTAGAGGACAAAATAATAAGATCACAAGTCAGCATTTGATGTATATTTTATTTCAATCATGTCTAAATGACTGTATTCTGCTTCAGCAGGAATCCATTATTCGCCTGACAGAGCTGACCCTCATGCCGCTGTGCCCAAACTCTCTCATGTTCCTGTACTCTCCAGGTCTCAGGTACATCATCCTGCCTCTGTAGTGGGGCTGCTCATACATCAGCCAGTGACCATCCATCACGCTGCAGGATTGGCAGTCAGACATGCGGTAGTGATCCATTATATTGTCACAGTCGTCCACCAGCTCATGACTCTGACCAACAAAGTTCTCCCTCTCAAAGATACGCACCCTAAAAGAACCTCTGTGCTGTTGGATAAACCAAAATGGAGCACAGCATGAGACATAGTAACTACACTTCTGCCATTGACTTTTGTAAATAAAAATAATTTTCGCAAACATTCGGATATGTGTATTAAATTTAGTTCAATGATTTATTATAAATCCAGCAGGATGTCTTCAATGTATGTAGGTTACCTGGTGAATTAAACGACAGGATCGGATGGATTCGCTCATGCCAAAAGACACATAGTCGGAATACTGTTTCTTGACAGACGGTTCTCCTTTGCTCTACCTTCTTCATGTCTCACTCTATAGGGTTAAGTTATTTAAGTTTTTCTATAGTTATGCTGCTATAGGCTTAGACTGCTGGAGGACAATCTGACCACTTCTCTCTCTGCTACTTTCTTCCTTTGTCCGATCTACTTAGTTACCGATATTTCAACCTTGTTAACCTTTTGTTTTCTCTTAGTGTTCTTCTCTCCATAGTAACCACACCTGGCCCGGCGTTCTGTTAGCTGAGACAGCTTCTTGGATGAGAACATGGGCTGAGATGCTTCCAGTGACGTTCTACAACTGCTGCTATAAACTCTTTTATTTCAGTTTCCTGTGCTTCTAATTTAATTTTCTGTCTTTTCAAACCCCCAGTCGGTCGTGGCAGACAGCTGCTTGTACTGAGCCTGGTTCTGCTGGAGGTTTCTTCCTGTTAAAGGGGAGTTTTTCCTCTCCACTGTCGCTACATGCATGCTCAGTATGAGGGATTGCTGTAAAGTCAACGACAACACAAGCCATTGTTTCTGCCTGCTGATTCCAGAGGAATGAATGCTGCAAGTCAATGACTCGATGCAATCTGCTGGGGTTCC
>JAVLVB010000663.1:74886-114286 GCA_032876305.1 Orestias chungarensis
TTTGTCATTTAAATGAACAAACTGGGATCTATCAGACAAATACGATTTAAACCAGCCTAGTGCTGTTCCCTTGATCCCCACAGTGTGTTCGAGCCTTTCAATGAGGATATTGTGATTGACTGTGTCAAAAGCAGCACTGAGATCTAACAAAACTAGAATAGACACGAGCCCATTGTCTGAGGCCATGAGAATATCATTAATAACTTTAAGGAGAGCTGTTTCAGTTCTATGATGAGCTCTGAAACCTGACTGAAATTCTTCAAATAGGTCATTATTCATCAAATGCTCTCTCAGTTGATTAGCAATAATTTTTTCAAGGATTTTAGATAAAAAAGGAAGATTAGACATGGGTCTGTAATTTATTAAGTTTTCTTGATCAAGAGAAGGTTTCTTAAGTAAGGGTTTTATTACAGCTACCTTAAGAGCCTCTGGTACATAACCATTCACTAATGACAAATTAATCATTTCCAAAATGGGGGTAATAATAATAGGAAATACTTCTTTAAACAATTTTGTCGGGATACATTACATTATATATTTTTTTATTAGAAACATATATTTCTCTGCACTTCAGATTTAGACATAAGCTTCAACTACAACCAAATATGTCCTCAAATCAGTGCCTATGATATAAGTGTGACTTTTTTTCAGCCACTTCTCCAGTTGGCCACAGGGGGTTACCAGTGCTCTTCTGCTGAAGCTCCTTCCACCACAGGTGCGCCTGGTTGGCGCTGATGAGCTTGGCTAGTATAAGAGGAGTGGTGGATCAGCTACTCGTTGCCTGATTGTTTGTTTACTCCCGGTAAAACCCACTCTCAGTGCCTCTTTAGTGTTTCTAGTTTCTTAAATGTTTCTTGTAGTTATTTCTAGTTGTTTCTCGTTCTCTAGTTGTTTCTCGCTTTTGTTGTTGACTTTTAATTTGCTACTTTGTTTTTTCCCACGCCCTTAAACCACCGTAGTGTCTACCTTCAGGTTTCCTCTCACTCCAGAACTCTTACCACCTTCAAGATCCTCACTGGTTCCCCTCGTCATCTGGTTCCCACTCCTCTTGGCTCAAGCTCGGTCTGCCCGCTCCAGCATAAACCCTCCAATGTTCGACCTCCTCTGGACCACGACTTCTACAACTCTGCTGGAAGAAACTCACCACTCAGTCCTCCCTGGCGACAACAGTTCACGCTCCACAAGTAAGATCGTTCCCTTCATTTGTTCCTCTCCAATCGCAGTTTTCTCACCCCCCCTGTCCTCACCTTCAGGGGTTCCCGGTCTCCCACGTCGTAGACATCCTCAGCTGCCTGCCGTTACTGCCGCCCTGCTGTTTCCCGTTCCTCGCCACTCGTTGCTGTTTGCCCGTTGCTGATCATTACCGGTTTCCCTTCCCCACCTTATCCTAAAATAAATCATTGTAAATATCTCCTGAGAGTCCTCTGTTCATGGGGGTTCAAAGCTTAAATAATAACAAGACAGAACACTCAGGCCAAGCGGACCCACAGGAGACTCTCAGGAGAGTTATTTCTGATCAATCCGCCATGCTCCAATCCCACGAGTCCTTCCTCCAATCCCTATCAGAACAACAAGCTACAACTAATCAGACCCTGGATCAAATTACAGCTCTCCTCCAGAATCTTGTCCCTAAAGCCTCTGTGTTCACCCCCCCTCCGTATGAGGGTGCCACAGCTTCCATCACTCCATCACCACCACTTCCGTGTCAAGAGTTTCCGGTTCCGGTTCCCCGAGGGGTCTCACTTCCGGTTCCGGAGAGGTACTCCGGAAGTGCTGGCGGCTGCGAGGGGTTATGATGCAGTATTTGTTGGTTTTTGCCCATTCGACTCAGTCATTTCTCAATGATGACGCCAAGATAGCGTTTGTTATCGGTCAGCTGTCCCGAACAGCGCTCAAATGGGCTGAATTGCATTTCCATAGATATCTCAAGTCTTTTCATGATTTCAGATGGGAGTTCATAAGAGTTTTTGGTCATGAGACCGATTATTTGATGGTTTCCCGTAAGATGCAGAAAATAAGACAGGGTTCCAAGACCGTGGCCAAGTTCGCCATTGAGTTTAGGACACTGGCTACCCGGTTGGAATGGGATCCTCGCTCTTTAAAGAGCGCGCTTTTTCACGCCTTGAATGAACATCTACAGTATGAACTCGCTCAATTTGATGAACCCCATACGCTAGAGGAATTTATTTCTCTGGCAGCACGTGTTGATGGTCGTCTGAGAGAAACAGACTGTCTAAGGGTAAACCGCAGTCGTTCAGCCTTCGTTCCAGCCTCTCGAAGCCTCCCCCAAGACTGTCCCTGAACCCCGTAAATCACCGCACCCGGGACCAGAACCCATGCAGGTCGGACGAACCAGGTTAACCCCGGAGGAACGGCAACGGAGGATGCAGTCTAGGGAATGTCTATACTGTGGAAACCCGGGTCATTTTTACTGTCCGACTCTCCGTAAAGAGAAGCTCCCTGAGAGGGTCCGTCTGTAAACACTAGGCTTCAGATGGACCCAATCACTTGTCCTAGTCAGTCTCGCCTTCTCCTCCCTGCCACTTTAATACACAACCATAAGACATTCAATCTCTGTGCTCATAGATTCTGGTTGTGAAAGATCTCTAGGTGACCAGTTACAATTACCCACCTCGACATTAGACACCCTGCTCCAGGTTGCCGCTCTTGACGGAAGTTCCTTGCCTCAAATAACCCACATCACCAGTCCGTTACAAATAGTTATCTCCGGTAATCATAAAGAGTCTAGGTTATTTTTATTTTTTTTCTTCACCAAATTGGATCTCTGTAACTCTCTGTAATTCGCCAGGGGGATGAGTGGAAAACAGCCTTCAAAACACCTCTAGGACACTTTGAATATTTAGTTATGCCTTTTGGGTTATGTAACGCTCCATCTGTTTTTCAGGCCCTGATCAACGACATACTCCGTGACTTCCTTAACATCTTCGTTTTTGTTTACCTGGAAGACATTCTAATTTTCTCTAAACTCTTCAGAACACAGATCCCAAGTCCGTCTAGTCCTTCAACGTCTTCTCCAAAACTGTCTTTACGTCAAGGCCGAGAAATGTGAGTTTAACCAAACATCCATCAAATTTCTCAGCTACATCTTCGAGGGCGGGCAGATCCGAGCAGACCCCTCCAAGGTTCTCGCAGTTACCGAATCGCCCACTCCAGACTTAAGACGGCAGTTACAACGTTTTTTAGGTTTCGCAAATTTTTACCGTCGATTCATACACAACTGCAGTCAGACCATTTCCCCACTCACTGCGTTAACCTCAGTTAAGAGAACCTTCATCTGGACCCCGGAAGCCGATCAAGCCTTTCAAGACATCAAAACCCTTTTTTCACAAGCCCCAGTCCTGATTCAACCCGATCCCTCTCGTCAGTTCACTTTAGAGGTCGACGCCTCCGACCTGGGAGTGGAAGTCATCCTCTCCCAGGAATGGAGGAGGATACCAAACTTTACCCCTGTGCCTTCTTCTCCCGACGTCTATCCCCTGCTGAGCGAAACTACGACGTGGGAGACCGTGAGCTGCTAGCCATAAAACTTGCCTTAGAGGAATGGTGTCATTGGTTGGACGGTGCTAACCATCCGGTGCTGGTTTGGACCGACCATCGCAATTTAGAGTACATCAAGTCCGCAAAACGTTTGAATCCCCGACATTCTCGCTGGTCTCTGTTTTTTTCCCGTTTTCAGCTCTCCATATCTTTCAGGCCAGGATCCAAAAATGTCAAACCCGATGCCCTCTCCCGCCAGTTCTCTCCTGACGACCTTCATCCTGCTCCTGCTCCCATAATCTCACCTGACTGCTTGGTTGGCTCGGTATCCTGGGAGATTGAAGGCATCATCCAAGACGCTATCCTCCGTGAACCTGACCCTCGGATCGTTCCCCAAAAAACCATGTACGTTCCATCTTCCGTCCGTTCTCAAGTAATTCACTGGTCCACACTTCTCGCCTCTTCTGTCACCCTGGTTCCAGTCGGACCATTGCTCTTCACAAAGACGTCATTGATTACATTCACGCCTGCCCCATTTGCTCTCATTATAAAACTAGTAATAAACCCCCCTCTGACTTTTGCAGCCCCTCGAGATCCCCAAACGTCCCTGGTCCCACATCGCTGCTGACTTCATCACTGGCCTTACATCTGCTCAAGGCATTACCACCATCCTAACAATCGTAGACCGTTTATCGTAAGCATGTCATCTCATTCCCCTCCGTAAGTTACCCTCTGCCTTCCAGACTGCCCGACTCCTGGTTAAACATGTCTTCCTGCTACATGGTATACCCGTTTATATTCTGTCTGACCGTGGCCCCCAGTTTGCTTCACAAGTCTGGAGACATTTTGGCTGCGCTGGGGGCCAAGACCAGTCTCACCTCTGGCTACCACCCTCAGTCTAACGGTCAGACAGAGCGATTGAACCAGGAGGTCGAGGCAGCTCTCCGATTTCTCTCCTCCACCCATCAGACCGACTGAAACCAGCACCTCCCCTAGATTGAGTACGCCACTGGTTTGTCCCCCTTCCAGATCTCTTTAGGGTACCAGCCACCACTGTTCCCCGCCGACCAGAGGGATATCTCGGTGACTTCCATCCACCTTCATATCCGCCGAATCCGCAATATCCGGAAGGAGACCATTTCAGCCCTACAACGAACCTCAGCCCAGAACAAAAAGTTTGCTGACCGGAGACGCACACCGGCCAGCAGGTTTGGCTCTCGTCCCGGGATATCCCCCTGAAGTCCGTCTCACGCAAACTCTCGCCTCGTTTCATCGGCCCCTATACCATCGAATCAGTCATTAATCAGTCCTCTGTTCGTCTCCGTCTTCCTCCAGATCCATCCCACCTACCATGTTTCCCAGATAAAGCTGGTCCAAACCAGTACTTTGTGCCCTCCAGCCGACGCCCCTCCACCCGCCCGTATCATTGATGGGCACCCGGCTTATGATGTCCGGAGGATCATGGCTACCCGTCGACGAGGTCGAGGTCATCAATACCTCGTCGATTGGGAGGGCTATGGTCCTGGGTGCCCCGCTCCTTCATCCTGGACCCCAGCCTTATTGAGGACTTCGAGGCCTCTTCCTCATCTTCTGGCGGTCCTTGAGGGGGGGGGGGGGGTTACTGTCAGTGTGAGTTTCTTTCAGCCACTTCTCCAGTTGGCCACAGGGGGTTACCAGTGCTCTTCTGCTGTAGCTCCTTCCACCACAGGCGCGCCTGGTTGGCGCTGATGAGCTTGGCTAGTATAAGAGGAGTTGTGGAACAGCTACTCGTCGCCTGAGTGTTTGTTTACTCCCGGTAAAACCCAGTCTCAGTGCCTCTTTAGTGTTTCTAGTTTCTTGAATGTTTCTTATAGTTATTTCTACTTGTTTCTCGTTTTTGTTGCCGACCTTTAATTTGCTACTTTGTTTTTTCCCACGCCCTTAAACCACCGTTGTGTCTACCTTCGGGTTTCCTCTCACTCCAGAACTCTTACCAACTTCAAGATCCTCACTGGTTCCCCTCATCATTTGGTTCCCACTCCTCTTGGCTCAAGCTCTGTCTGCCCGCTCCAGCATAAACCATCCACTGTTCAACCTCCTCTGGATCACGACTTCTACAACTGTGCTGGAAGAAACTCACCACTCACTTCTCCCTGGCGACAACAGTTCACGCTCCACAAGTAAGATCGTTCCCTTCATTTGTTCCTCACCAATCACAGTGTTCTCACCCCCCCCTGTCCTCACCTTCAAAGGTTCCCGGTCTCCCATGTCGTAGACATCCTCTGCTCCCTGCCGTTACTGCCGTCCTGCTGTTTCCCGTTCCTCGCCACTCGTTGCTGTTTGCCCGTTGCTGATCATTACCGGATTCCCTTCCCCACCTTATCCTAAAATAAATCATTGTAAATATCTCCTGAGAGTCCTCTGTTCATGTGGGTTCGAAGCTTAAATAATAACATGACATATGAAATATTTACCTGTGTGCACCACTTTTACAGTGCTTGTTATTAGACAGCAGTGAGTGGTAAGTACTTACATTTACTTAAGTAACTTTGTAAAATATTTCTAAGAGTAGTCTTATTGCAGCATACTTTTTACTTGAGTAATATTATTTTGAAGCTAGTCACTTTACTGACTGAAGGTACTTTTTGGAAACAAGCTTCATTGCTGTTATGTATTTCTGTGTGATAGGTAAACTAAACATACTGGAAGCTCTTTTCATTATTATTGTTATCAAAACATAACTAAGTAGATTTTTTTTCCAAAGTTTTATGGTGACACAAATTAGACTCTTCTATTCTTCCATTTTAACCTCACTTCTGCTTTTATGTGGTTGATGTCAGTCTTGAAAAGTGTTCCACTTATCAAAGCAACGCGCAGCATCCTTGCATTTAAGACATCTATGTAATCTTCATTCTATTCTTAGATAATGCTTCAAAAAAAAAAAAAAAAACACACTTAATATCTTAGTATTTGTGACAGGGTGTTTTTACCCTGTTTTGACTTCATGAAACAGTAAACAGACTACCTTTTGCCCTCTCATATATTCTCTAATTATATATTGTTATTTCAGAATATAAAACGGAATATGAATCCAGAATCTAGAACTTACAAAATAAATAAATAAATAGCAGTGTTTGTGTTTTCCATAAAATGTACTGTACGACCTGCATTCTATCAGATGTGCTTGGATGGACCATGTTTCAATTCTTGGCACTGCTAAACAGCCATTGTGTGTTGAGAGGTAATTCGATGAGTAGGAACAAAAGGCAGACTCTAGAGCAATGTTTGAATTGTAATAAGTGTTACATTTGCTGCTAACCCTGCAGTTGTTAGTATTGTTACTGCCATGTATAAAAACTACTGTTTGATAGAAGCTGGAGAATTTTAGGCTCTTCAAATGGAGAAGGTGGGACAGTTATGGGGAAAACCAACTCTTGTTCAAATCATTAATCGGAAAAGTATATAATGAATCTTTATGTCTGTCTGTTTTCTTTTCAGATTGTGTTTTACGAGGGTCGTAACTTTAACGGAAAGTCCTACAACTGCAAAGGAGACTCTGCAGACCTGTTTAACTACATCCGGCGATGCAACTCTCTAAAGGTGCAGGGCGGCTGGAGGGTTCTGTATGAGCGCAGCAACTACTCAGGTTACCAGTATATTATTGGTCCAGGGGAATACAATGGTTATGGTCAATGGATGGGATTCAATGACTGTGTCAGATCATGCAAGATCATCAAAAATGTGAGTCTCCAGAGAACATGAAGCAGTAAAAAACCCTTGTACACGCTATTAAAAACACTTCTGTTGCTGTTTTTAGTGCAAAGGTCCATTCAAGCTGATGCTGTATGGCCGACCAGACTTTAACGGTCCAGCTTTGGAGGTGACAGACAATATGAAATCCTTGCAAGAAAAATGGCTCCAGCAAGACGTCATGTCCTGCAAAGTCCTTGAGGGTTCCTGGGTGTTCTTTGAACATCCCAACTTCAGTGGTCGGCAGTATCTGTTGGAGAAAGGGGAGTATGGATGTCCAACTGAGTGGGGAGCCATGAGAGCGATTGTTGGTTCTATTAGGAGAGTGATGGAGCTACCAAAATCAGACAAGTAGTACTTCTCATAATGCTAACCAATAAACGTCATCAACTGTAAGACCTTCTGTTTTTGAGTTTCATTATCTTTTTTATTTGGGATATACATTAGAACAGTTGATAGTATGACTTCCTAACAGCAAGAGGCATTTGGTCTGAAGTACGTCCAAATCCTCCTACAGCTCCAAAATATGATAAGGTTAATAGCAGTAGTTGTAAATGAAGGTGTGAGATTATTGTATGTCCTGTGGGTCTTTGTAGTGGGCCAAGTGTACCTCTCTCAACGTCTGGATATAGGCGCACACTTTGTCCGGAAAACATTCTAAAATTACACAAAATCTTACTGAAATGAAGTTCTAATGTCTTATCTCTTGGGGGTTTTTTTACGCAAAGATTAAACACAGACTTAAGAAAGGACTAAGGCTGACAGATAAGATAAGGTGGTAGGATACATAAAAAGTAATGTTATGGATCTGCACTGAGTTCAATCTAAATCACAACAATTTAGGAGAAATTAGTTATTTTGCTAGACTATTCACTATACCTTTTCACTGTTGGACAATAAAAGAAATGTCAATGTTATTCCAGATTGTACATTTCAACAGTTAGTGTTCAGATCTAACTGTTATTGCTGAGTAAATATCTAGATTTATACAAAAATGTTAGTTTCTCTACCAATAAGGTCAGACTTCAAGAAGCTCCATCATTTTAGTCCATGAACTCAGCCTGCACATTATTACACAGGGAGAAGATGATTTCAGTACCTTCAACTGTATTTCTCCTTCTCCACTTGTTGCTCCTCTACATCCACTTTGTCTGTAACCCATTAGAGATTAAGTGAATTAATTCCTGCATACTTTTAGATTAACTAACAAACAGATTTCTCTTGTGGGTACTTAAAAATCTTTCAGAAATCCATTAAGAACCATTCCATCCAATATGCAATACAGTTTGTGTCTTGTCTGTTTTACAACTAAGGTGAAGAAGCATTTGACTGAAAAGACTCCATTTTCCAATAACAGTCTGATGAAGAGGATTTTCAGGGTTGTCAATGATTTTCTTTATTTTATGTAAAATCCTTCTTTCCATCATCGTCTCCAGAGATTCCACATTTGTGCCCAGAACAGACCCAGCCTTCTTTATTAGGTTGTTAAGCCTTTTTAGGTCCCTTGCTCTGACGCTGTTGCCCCAACAGATGATGGCAGAGGAAATGACACTCTCAACAACAAACTTATAGAAGATCTGCAAGATCTTGCTGCAAACCGTCAAAGATTATAGCTTCCTTGGGAAGTAAAGTCTGCTCTGTCCCTTCTTGTAGACGGCTTCACTGTTTCGTCTCCAGTCCAGTCTTTTGTCCAGATAAACACAGAGGTATTTGTATTTCTCAATCATCTCTACTTCTTCTCCCATGATGGAAATAGGGCTTGATAAGACCCAGTTTCTCCTGAAAATAAAAAACTGTACAGTATTTATGTTGATATGTTGGTATTTTTCCTTATTGTACAGTATTATATTCCTAATGCTGTTTTTCTCTTTGTTATATACTGTTTATTTGCCTGTGACAACTACTGTTACAAAAGCATTTCCCGACCATGACACAATAAAGGATATTTATATTCTATTCTATTGTACAGGTCAAAAAACTGTGGAGTGTATGTGTTATTTTTATTGTACCATCACGAGTCGTGTGTGTTTGGTGGAGTCAGTGAAGGTCCGAGCTCATCTAAGCCCTTGGACAAAGAAAAAGCCTCCTGCTGATGACTCAGTTGGATTTGTGAGCCTGGAACATGCCAGCTAGTGTTTGTGCTGATGCCCAGGGCGCTAAAACACAGTGACCCCAATAAACACAAAGGGAGGGCAGCTAGTATGCTCCCCCAGCTGGTCACATTCAATTCAAAGCAGTTTTTGTTGAAAGATGCATTCTCAATGTAAAACAGCAGGCCGAGAGGGGTTGTTTGGGGAGCTACTATAAAACACATTGAGCTAATGAGCACTCCCTTGTGGCTGATTTGTGGCGAAACACCCTCAAAGATATGTGTTAGCGTGATACTATATTATGGATTCACAGATAGGACCTCAACAAGCACATCCGGTTGCAATCTTCTCATCGGGTGGCCTGGTGGATTGCGGAGTTGCAAAGATTTTATTCTCTCTATTATTGATCAACCTTTACCGTTCCTTTAGAATTCCTCAAGTTTGCTTGCCACCAGATTCTCTTGGAATTACTTCTTGTAAGGAAAAGGATTATGTCCCACAAGCCCCTCTCAGAACTCAACCCACCCATAAGCCTTACACAAACCTTGGACCTCTATATCTCTCTCACTATTAAGACCTGTGTATTGCTTAGCAGCAGAACCTGACTTACCTCTAAAGCATGTGTCTTCCATTCCCAGATCACCATAAGCTTCCCAAAAATGATAAATCATCCACTAACTTACTTCTGCCGCCTAAAGTTTTACCTGACCTAAGACCAAAGTGGATCCAGTAACCTATGTCCTCATTCTGGTCTTGAGTATTGTGTACATAAACCTCTCACTAGTCTCCAAAATGTATTCTACATGTTGTAAACGAAAGTATCACCCATTAGGATGTCTACTAAGGTTCTCTTTAATTTAAAGCTCAAGTTGATTCTACATGTCTAAGAGGTAAGCATGGGACAGACAGAACAAGAACCAAATACAAAAAATGCAAAGGAAATAGTATAGTTGAACACTAATTTCTGTAGGTAGTGTAGGTGAATGTACAGTTGGTGAAACAGCAAAAGCAAAGCTTATCCTGTGACATAAAATATTTGAGGCATTCACATCACAGACTTGCAGTTACTGTTTCTCTTTATTCTTCTCTCCCATTATCGTTACAGTATTTACACAATTGTCTTTTCCTTCTTGAATTTCAATGAACAGTAAAGGAAAAAATAAGGACCTACCAATCAATATTGCTCTTTTAAATTTTAGAAAATAAATGTTAACAAAACCTTAGGGTATGGTTTTCAACACAAACTCCTTTCAGAATACACAGTTATATAGACAACATGACAAAACAGTTTGACAGTCTTATTCATACAGAATGACGCTTGGACTTGTCAGTCTGGTGGCACTAATTTGTTTATTGATACATTTAAGATAAAGTAAGTATTATGAGGAATAGACTCACTTTTTCAGATAATTATTGGGGCTTTGCTGTTTGTAGGAATTGTTTTAAAAATGCACCTACTGTTTTGAAAATTTCTAGAATGATTTGAGAAATATAGGGGTATACTAAATATAGTTTAGATGTTAAAATTATATAATATATCTAAGTAGGGTTTTTCATGTCTTAAGAAGCTGCTACTGGATGGCCACCCCAGACTACAAATGCTCATATACATCTTTTGAGATACCCATACAATAAGGCTGGTTGGGACCACACATAAATTACAGATTCACGTTATAGGGACTGGTCTCCAGGTCCGGACTGGCCCTAGGGAGAACTGGGAGTATTCCCCAAGCGCCGGCCTAATATTGACCTGCTGGCCTGCGTCTCTGTAAAAAATAAATAAATAAGTCTACCGTCAGTGCAAATATCAGATACACAGAACAGCGCTGGGACAAGCCATAGAGGCAGTCAGGCCAGCAGCATGTGAGGAGGTAAAGATGATTGGTTTATTTCGATTAAGACCCACCCCAAATGTCGGTATCAACCACACAGGTGTGGAGGTAAGGGCGTGGCGTGTGTCTGTTGACTGCAGCTCGCGCAACAAGAGAGCCATGCAAGAAGTGAGGAGATGCGACTCGGGTCTCCCGAAGGGGTAAAAGGAACAGACGGGGATAGGTATAAACAGAGAAAGGCGCTGGAGGAGGAGGTGGCAAAATGCAGAAAAGTAACACATTTATTTATTCAGTCACCCCTTGTTGCCATTAAAATAAAGATTAAAACTAAGTTATAAAAACAAAAACAAAAACAAAACGCACACACAAAATGATACAAATATAATTTTAAGGTTAAATATATATTTTTTTAATTTTAATAATATATTTGTACCAACATTTTTTTGTTTAAAGTTTAAACAGAGACCTCTAAAGGAACTTGAGACATTCAGTCTACAGTGTAAATGTGGAGCCTATATAGGTTTAGCCTTGAAATTAAGATAAAGACTGGGATGTTAAAATCACTGATTTACACGCCACTTTATTATTATTATTATTATTATTACTATTATTATTTACTTTTTAAATTATTTATTTGACCAGCTAATTGGATATAATCTTATCATTATCATGTATATGAGTACAAGGCCAAATCAGTGAGACAGACTACATTATCTTACTGTATGAAATACAGTTTATTGAAAAACTGTAAGCATATGTTTGCTATTCAAAGGTGGTGGTGGTGATGACACCAGTCCTGCTGGTACCTCAGGAGAAGTAGAGCATTTGGGAGAAGTTACAAAACCATTTCTACAGTAGAGCAACAACACATGAACACTAACAGACACTAGCATTGCCATAAGTGGCTCTTGACTGTAATAATAGCTTTCTTTGCAATTTGGCCTTATTCTATTAAGTGATTATGTTGTTGAATATTTCTGTCTGCTGCTGATTTGCTGTTATATATCCCAGATCAAACATGACCATTTGTGTATTCCAACCTTGGATTTACTGTAGGTTGGGGTTCATTACTATGGTATGATGATGTGCCACTGAGGCAGTTGATTTTTTACATGATTTGACTGTAAAGCTCTAACTTAGACACTTATTATTGTGCAAAATCTTTATTATCTTAGTTCTGTTGCATTAACATCAGTAAAGTTGCTGTATATTACAACCTCAGAAATTACAGTAGGTCTAATAGGCGGCCTTTTATCTGGAGTTTGCTATAAGTGTGTGTGCGCACGGATATAATCGGATCCCCATTCGTACCCCATTCATGTTACATTCTCCCCAGGAAGGACAATGGAACATTATTTTAATATTAAAATATTCAGTAAATGAGATCTTTGTTTTGTTGAAAACAATCGTATAGCGAGCTTGAACTGGCTGTGACTACAGCACCATACATGCACTAGAATATCAACAATAAAGAATCAGTTTATTTATATAGCGCCAATTTACAACAGATGTTGTCTCAAGGCACTTGACAAATTTATTCCAAATCAGTTTGAAAAAGTTTCAAATCTAAGGAACCCCAGCAGATTGCATTAAGGCATTGACCTGCAGCATTAAGCCCTTTGGAATCAGCAGACAGAAACAATTGCTTGTGTTGTCATTGACTTTACAGCAATCCCTCATACTGACCCTACATGTAGCGAAACTGGAGAGGAAAAACTCTCCTTTAATAGGAAGAAACCTCCATCAGAACCTGGCTAAGTATAAGCAGCCGTCTGCCACGACCGACTGGAAGTTTGAAGAGACAGAAAACTAAAAAAGATGGAGAGGATACTGATAAAAAAGAGTTTATAGCAGCAGTTGTAGAGCATCGCTGGCAGCATCTCAGCCCATGTTCTCCTCCAAGAAGCTGTCTCAGCTAACAGAACGCCAGACCAGGTGTAGCTAATATGGACAGCAGAGCAATAAGAGAAAACAAAAGGTTAACAAGGTTGAAATAACGGCAACTAAGGCATATTGGACAAAGAAAGAAAGTAGCAGAGAGAGAAGTGGTAAGATTGTCCTCTAGTAATCTAAGCCTATAGCAGCAGAATTATAGAAATAACGTCTGAGAGTGAAGTGTTCTGTTAGGGACATAAGGAGTAATCAGATCTCTAATGTATGATGGAATTTGATTAGTGAGGGCTTTATATGTCAGAAAGTGTAAAGTCATCCACATTTTTAGGTTTTCTAGACATGCCTGTAATCTACCGAACTGACTGGATTCATCAGGATTTATGTATAAATACAGTTGTGTATCATCAGCATAACAGTGGAAATTAACACCATGCTGTCTCATGATTTTACCAATAGGGAGCATGTATATAGTAAATAGAATTGAGAATTAAGTACGGAACCCTGTGGTACGACTCCATTGTCTGAGGCCATGAGAATATCATTTGTGACTTTAAGGAGAGCTGTCTCAGTGCTATGAGTAGCTCTGAAACCTGACTGAAATTCTTCAAATAGGTCATTATTCCTCAAATTCTATCTCAGTTGATTAGCAACAGTTTTTTCAAGGATTTAAGTTAAAAAAGGAAGATTAGATATGGGTCTGTAATTTATTAAGTCTTCTTGATCAACAGAAGGTTTCTTAAGTAGGGGTTTTATTACAGTTACCTTAAGAGCCTCTGGTACATAACCATTATCTAATGACATATTAATCACATTCATAATGATGGTAATGATAATAAAAAAATACTTCTTTAAACAATTTTTCTGGGATTGGATCCAACATACAAGTTGAAGGTTTAAAAGACAATATTTTTGAAAGCTCAGAAGGCTCAACTGGAACAAAAAACTTCAAACAGAGATCAGGCTCCAGAGCCACATTCAGTGCCTCCTCGCTTACTGAGGTAGTAGTTATGTTTGGTAGGATGCCATCAATTTAAGTTTTAATAGCTTCAATTTTATCAATAAAGAATTCTATAAAGTCATTACAGCCAAGAGCTGGAGGTACGGATGATATAACAGAGTTTTCCTTTCTCGTAAGTTTGGCAACTGTATTCAAAAGAAACCTAGGATTGTTCTTATTCTTGTTGTTTTGATTCTCTGCAGGGGGGCGTTTGGAGGCTGAGTCTGGGTTGGCCGTCGGGTGATCCATCCCACACCCTCGACGGTGTCGCTGATTTCCCACGCAGCTTAAGAGGAGTGGGTCTCCAGTCATTCTCAGCCGGATTGTTTCCTTAACATGGTGCTCTCTAGCCCTCCTGTGATCTCTTTGTGTGTTAGAGATATTGTTGCTTACTTGTGCTCTCTCCATGTCCCTAGTAATTTCTCTTGTGTGTGCTCAACCCAGGGACTTCACTTCAACCCTCTCAGGATCCTGCGACATCTACAAAAGAAAAGAGTTTCTCACTGGACAAGACCGCCACAACTGGACCCACTCCACCACCGTCTCACTGCGCTGCCTGTCCGCCCTCTGCCGTACCGCTCAACCTCCATCTGCAACCAGTATGGTCCAGTCCCACGAGTCCGCTCTGTAATCATTGGCCCAGCAGCAAACTACTACTTACCAGATCTTGGATCGGTTAAGAATCGCCGTCCGGAACTTCTCTGTGAACCCCGCCAGGCCTCCGTCTCCGCAGCTGGAAGGAGCGGCCGTTCCACTTTCGCCTTCACCTCCACTTCCGGTTCGCGGGTTCGCAGTGTCCGTCCCCGATAGATATTCCGGTGAGGCAGGCGGCTGTGGAGGGTTCCTATTCCAGTGTTCAAATGTTTTCAATGCCTCCCCCTAAAGTTATCCCAGGGATGAGGCCAAGATTTACTATATTTTAGGATTACTGACTGGCAGAGCTTTAAAATGGGCTGAGGCTCGGTGTAGACACTATCCATATTATAATTTAAGTTTTCGGGATTTTATTAATGATTTTCAGACCATTTGTGGTCAGGAGACCGACCCGGTTTCCCTGTCCAGAGATGTCTGGAAATTAAAACAGGGAGATTGCTCGGTCTCTGATTTTTCTATTGAGTTTCGGACATTTGTTGCAGGACTGGGTTGGGAATCCAGTGTTCTTAAGTTTATATTTTTTCATGCTCTCAATAATCCAATAGGGATGAGTTAGCACTGCGAGATGAACCTGAGTCTTTAGATGCTCTTATTGCTCTGGCCATCAGAATAGATGGCCGCCTGAGGGAAAGAAATTATGATAGATCTCTTCATAGACAGCCCGTTAGTCTTCCCCTGTGTCCCTCTTGAGTACCTCCTCACACAGCTTCCCCTCAACAGATGCCGCTCTCCCCTGAGCCAGAACTCATACAGTTAGGTCGGACTCGTCAAACCCCTGAGGAATGGCAGAGGGGGATGCAAGCCCATCAATGTCTTTATTGCGGAGGTCAGGATCATTACATTGCCACCTGTCGCCTTCGTTCACGTCAAAAAGCTCCCCGAGAAAGTCCATCTGTGAATTCAGGGTCCCCGATGGACCAACCCAACAGCCTAAACAATCCCCGGCTGTTACTCCCTGTCACAATTCAATTCAAACAGGATTCTCTCTACTTCAGCGCTCTGCTAGACTCAGGTTGTGAGCGGTCTCTAATTTCACAGTCTTTAGTTAATCAGTTCAGTCTTCAGACCAGAGCCCTCGATACCCCTCTCCGAGGTACGGCACTGGATGGCAGATCTCTCCACCACATAACCCATGCTACTTCACCTGTCAGTCTAATCACGTCAGGGAACCATATTGAAGATGTATCCCTGTTTGTTTTTTCTGCCTCACAACCTGTTGTTGTCCTATGTTTCGAATGGCTCAAGAACCCGATCCACAGATAAACTGGAGAACCTGTACTATTGATGCCTGGTCACCTGAGTGTCATTCCTCCTGCCTTCTTGCTGCCGTTCCTCCTAGCCCGCATCCTGAGGACCCCTCCATCGACTCTCCGGACCTGAGTAATGTTCCTTCTGACTATAATGACCTTATGCAGGTTTTTAGTAAAAGCAAGGCGTGTTCGCTTTCTCCTCATCGTCCCTATGATTGTGCTATCAACCTTCTCCCTGGTGCCCCTCTGCCCTCTAGTAGGCTATATAATTTCTCTAGCAAGGAACTAGAATCGATGGAGAGATACATCAATGAGTCCCGTGCAGCAGGCATCATTCACACGTCCTCCTCTCCCCTTGGGGCGGGTTTCTTTTTTGTTTCTAAAAAGGACGGGTCCCTCAGACCGTGTATAGACTACCGGAGGTTAAACCAGATTACCATTAAGAACCGTTATCCCCTTCCTCTCATTTCAACCGCTTTCGACCCCCTTTATAAGACTAGGATTTTCACCAAACTCGACCTACAAAACGCTTACCATCTAGTCCGTATCCGCCAGGGAGATGAGTGGAAGACCGCCTTCAAGACCCCCATTGGCCATTTTGAGTATATGGTCATGCCCTTTGGACTCTGTAACGCACCTTCCATTTTCCAGGCCCTTATAAACAACGTTCTTCGTGATTTCCTTAACATTTTTGTTTTTGTCTACCTTGACGATATTTTAATTTTTTCCAGGTCCCCCACCGAACGTAAGCATCATGTACGCCAGGTTCTTCAACGCCTCCTTCAGAACAGACTATTTGTCAAAGACGAGAAGTGTGAATTTCACCGATCCTCCGTTATCTTCCTTGTTTTTTTCTTTGAGGGCGGACAGGTACGTGCAGACCCAGCAAAGATACAAGCAGTCACTGATTGGAAGGCCCCTGAGAACCGCAAACAATTACAAAGATTTCTAGGATTTGCAAATTTTTACAGACTCTTCATTAAGGACTACAGTAACATAGCCACACCATTAACAGCCCTCACATCCACCAAACAGTTATTCAAATGGAGTCCTGCTGCCGACCAAGCTTTCAAACAGCTAAAACACATGTTCGCACACGCACCCATCCTAGTTCAGCCTGACCCCCACAAACAGTTTGTCCTTGCTGTTTGCAATAAAGCTCTCCTTGGAGGATTGGCGCCATTGGTTGGAGGGTGCAGAACAACCGGTGCTGGTATGGACAGATCACAAAAATCTTTCTTACAGGCAGCTAAGCGTCTTAATCCCCGTCAGTCCCTTTTGGTCCCTTTTTTTTTCGCGCTCTAACTTATCATTTTCTTACAGACCCGGATCTAAGAACACCAAACCTAATGCCCTATCCAGACAGATGAATCAACACAGGAACCCACTACCATCCTGCTCTCCAGCTGTGAGGTTGGCTTGGTAAATCGAGGGGATAGTCGAGAGAGCACTGCAACAAGAACCTGACCCCAGACCTACAACTCAACCTACCAATTACGTCACTTCCATTGTCCGATCCCACATCATCCACTGGTTTCACACTTCCAAGTTCATCCTAGGTTCCAGTCGGACCATCGCCTTGATCTCTCGCAAGTTCTGGTGGCCAAATATCCACAAGGATGTAAGAGATTACGTTCAAGCATGTTCCATCTGACTCCTCCAGCCCCTACAGATACCAAGGCGTCCCTGGTCTCACATCGCCATAGATTTTGTCACCGAATTACGAACCTCGCAAGGTATGACCACAGTTTTCACAATAATTGACAGATTCTCCAAAGCTTGCCACCTCATTGCATTCAAGAAACTCCCTACGAATTTCCAAGCTGCCAAACTGCTCGTTAAACATATGTTCAAGCTCCATGGCATCCCTGTCTGACCGTGGCCCCCATTTCGTGTCCCAGGTGTGGAGACACTTCTGCACTGCGCTGGGGGCCAAGGTAAATCTCAGTTCTGGCTACCACCCACAATCCAACGGTGAGACAGAGCGTCTTAATCAAAAACTGGAGTCAACACTCCGCTGTTTAACTTCTTCCAATCCGTCCGACTGGAACCAGCACCTACCCTGGGTTGAGTATGCACACAACTCGCATATTTCATCTGCAACTGGTTTTTCCCCATTCAAGATCTCTTTAGGTTACCAGCCACCACTGTTCCCATCAGATGAGAGGGATATCTCAGTCACCTCCGTGAAACATCACATCCGCTGTTGTCATAGTATCTGGAAAGAGACAGTCACTGCACTCAATCGCACAGCCTCTAGAAACAAGGAAATCGCTGACCGCAAACGGAACCCTGCACCCCAGTACACACCTGGACAACAGGTATGGCTCTCGTCACGAGATATCCCTCTCAAGTCAACTCAAATCATTGTCCAACAAACTGTCTCCGAGATACATTGGTCCCTTCCGTGTTGAATCCATCATTGGTCCCACCACAGTTCGTTTCAGTCTTCCTGCCAGTCTTCGGATTCATCCTACCTTTCATGTCTCTCAACTAAAGCCAGTCCATAACAGCACCTTGTGCCCTCCTTCCGAGCCCCCTCCGCCTGCCCGGCTCGTCGATGGGCAACCTGCTTATGACGTTTGGCGGATTGTAGCCTCCTGTCGACGTGGTAGGGGTTATCAATACCTCGTTGACTGGGAGGGTTATGGTCCTGAGGAGCGCAGCTGGGTGTGTCGCTCCTATATCTTGGATCCTGCCCTTATTGACGAGTTTGAGGCTTCTACGTCTTCTGGGCTGCCGGGTGGCGACCCTTGGGGGGGGGTTGATGTCAGGAAGCTTTCTGCCGGTGGTTGTTGTTTTGATTCTCTGCAGGGGGGCGTTTGGAGGCTGAGTCTGGGTGTGCCATCAGGTGATCCATCACAGGTGTGGACGGTGTCGCTGATTTCACACGAAGCTTAAGAGGTGTGGGTCTCCAGTCATTCTCCGCTGGCTTGTTACCTTAGCATGGTACTCTCTAGCCCTTCTGTGAGCTCTTTATGTGTTAGAGATATTGTTGCTTACTTGTGCACTCTCCATGTCCCTAGTAATTTCTCTCGTGTGTGCTCAACCCAGGTACTGCACTCCAGCAACCCTCTCAGGATCCTGCGACATCTACAAAAGAACAAAGAGTTTCTCACTGGACAAGACCGCCACTATTGGACCCGCTCCACCACCGTCTCACTGCGCTGCCTTTCCGCCCTCTGCCGTACCGCTCAACCTCCATCTGCAATCACACCCTTGTGGCTCACCTTCTCGTGCCCCCGCATGACCACCGGATTCCCCGTTGTTTCCGCTCACCTCTCACAACGTAAGACAGTTCCCCTCCTTCCTCCTCCGGACCAGGGAACTCCTCCCATCACTGTCATCTAGGATTAAAATAAAATCCTTAAACTTGCATCATTCTTCAGAGTTCTTCCGGTTTTTGGGTCAAAGCCATTAAAAGCCATGATAATTCTCATTCTAATGTAAAATATACAGATCTAGCTTGGCAGAGCGTCCTTTTATACCGAAGCATGCTGTTTTTCCAGGATAAATAGGAATCCTCTAAAAGTGAGGACCAACATTTATTCTCTAGTTTCCTGGTGTTTCCCTTCAAGGTACGAAGTTCTGAATTAAACCAGGGAGCCAACCTCTTATACGTAATCACTTTCCTTTTTATGGAGGCTACGTTGTCTAATGTTGTACGCAATGAGGACGTTATACTATGAACAACAGCATCAATCTGTGTAGGGCATGAAATTCATTTGCTGCCCTCCACTGCGTTTCTCTGAGATACTGAAGAGGTTGAAATGATCAGCAGATTCTGAGGTCATCTGGCCATTGGAACATAGTAAAGAAGTAAATGCACGTCTGGTGGGACCAAAGTTACTTACAGATACTTTTGAGTTAATTTTCTTTGAAATTGTGACAACTATTATCTTTTGTATCTGTCAACTAAAATAAAAATAATTTTTCTTGCACAATAGTTGGACTCATTTAGTTGTTGAAATTGTAGACAGAAATTGGTTACATTTTAGGAGGTTAGTTATACATTTCAGTTATTAAAAAACAGTTTTTGAAAAGTTCATACCTTCAACACATACTGTAGTCCAGCTCCTCCATTGCACTTCAAAGTCTTCCTGGTGACTTACGTTACATTCAAGTGTTTCACTGCGGGTTTGAGAATAATCCAACTAAACTGAGGGTAAAAAAAAACTTCCATTTGGTTGCGGTATACAGCCGCCCATACTCAGCCAGGTTCTACTGGAGGTTCCTTCCTCAATGACTCAATGCAATCCGCTGGATTTCTTTAGATTCATAAAAACACAAAAACGTGTTGAGCTCCTGTAGGATCAGTAAGAGTCAAATCCACAAAGCTTTCCTGTTCCTAGATAAACATTAGATTTGATTTCCATTTCGTCCAGAGTAAGTACACATTGTCTTTTCATCTATCTTAGACTTTCAACCTTTAGTCTATATTACAGAATTTCTTTTTCATTTTTTTTTCTCTTTCTTTCATACCACTAGATTCATTTGATCTGTCCCTTAAGTTCTCTAATATAAATTTTCGGGTTTATCATTTCTGCCTCAGCCTTTTCTCCTCAGTTCTCTGATTACATTGCCTGTTGATACATACTCGTTGCCCTTTTGACCTTGGCTCATCATTTCCTGGGATGTCCCTGTCCTCTGAGGCTACAATTTCATCTTCTTTTTCCTCATCACTTTCCCTCATCTCAATTGCCTTATGTATGTTTCTACCTTCTTCCATCTTTTAAATTACAAGTGCACCGACAGCATTAAGATTACTTAGAAAATAGGAAATTTATTTCTTTAACATGGTTTGTACAAACCAGATAAAGTATGCTTCTTTATTAAATCGTCTTCTTTTTTTTTACATATCTTACAATTATTTGTTGGTCCTTTTTTTGTTTTTGCATAATTGACAGTTATTTTTCATCTAATATGATTTTAACTAGAAACTAATTAAATTAACCTTTTATAAATTAATTACAATTTTACAGCAGTTGTCAGATTACAAGCACCATCAACTCTGTTATACATACAAGAACTAAAAAAAATATCCCTCGAATCCAGGCTAAAAAATTAATGAGGCGAATACATATTAACCTTCTTGTTAGCATTCTGTCCTGTGAAGAGACCCAATGTGGAGAGGTTGTGTACCTGTTATGTGGCTTTTTACCAGGGACATCATGAGACATCAGATGTCCTCACAGCCTCCCTCACACACCTGCCACTCAACCAGCACATGCTTGCAGCGAACACCTTGCATTGTCGAGACCCCCTGGGAAATTCTGTTGGAACTGGTTCAGTGCAGGAGCCATTAACCAGACTTCCCTTTATTTTGAATTTTACTAACTGCCTATATTGTTTTATTACTTTGTGCACATTACCTCTAACCTATTTAAATTCTGCTTCAGCAAATTTACTTTACATCACAATTGTTAGAATAATGCGATCCAGTCCATTGCTATACATTATCAAAAATACAATCGCACACTCTCCCTGACAACATTTGTAAACCTTTTAAAGATAAAATAAATATTTAGTGATGATGTTATTTTTGCCCTCATGGTTTATAGCTATATTATGTAAATAATATACGTTTTCAATACAAAACAGAACCAAAACAAAAAAAAACATAGTATGTTTGAGATTTTATTTACTGACACGCTTCTTAATGGGTGGGAAAAAAGGACAGACTTTGAGTGTGAACACAGTTTGTAAAGGGAGAAAAAGATTACCTTTAAAATACCATCCAAAAATGTACAGTTCACAGATAAACACAAGATGGCAGTATTAAATACAGAATTAACCCAAACTGTGGTAAAACATCTGTTAGAGGATAGTTAATTTTAAAAATCAGCTAAAAGGTTCCTTTTACTGTTCTAACTATGTGCAGATGAGAATTTGACGGTCTAATCTGTTATGTGTTAATGAATCGCATAACTTATTTAAACAATTTAAAAAAATATTTGCTCAGAAATAAAAAACAAACAAATTTGAGGGTGGGGTCAATTTGTAAAAAAAGGCATTTATTATTCACATCAGTTTAACAGATCTGCCCAGTTTTGTGCCACGCCCTTTAGCTTTAGTACCTCTGGTATCTTTTGTGCTGCAGGTTGACAAGGAAGCTCAATGTGACGTCAAGCTGGGGTGCAGGAAAATAATCTGTATTGCCATGGAAACCCATCTCTCTCTTTTTTTTCCTCTGTGATCTTTGGGATGTTAGAATATGAATGCAGTATTATTGCAAGAGATGGGTCAGCTTTGTAGAATTATGTATGCACATTTGTAGTTTTGACAGCTTTGATTTTTTTCTATTATGGAACCATTGGAAGCGCATTTCTCTCTAAGATTTAAAAGAAAAAAATAGAATCAGTATTTTAAACTTCTTACAAACGTTATCCCAACAGATTAATAAATTCCTTCCATGTGTAAATAAAAAAAGAATCTTGAAAAAATGTGCAAACATGAACACAAAGTCATGTTGGCTTCAAATAAACAGCAAGCGATTTGCAATGTAATAATTGACATTTTCAGCCTTTATAGTTTTAGATGTTTAGTTTCTACAACTTTCAATTTTCCACAGTCTACTCACAATCAATATAATATGATGGGGATTTATTAGTGCAGAAAATAATATCTACCTTTTGGAAATTGATACAGTATTTTAGATTCAAACAGGGATTCTTATCTTCTATATTCTATGATAAACTGTTTCAAACAGGCACAAGAAGCAAGATTAAGAACCAGACTAACAAACTAAATGAAGTCTTCAAAAATATAATTCAAGTACAAATAATGAAACAAAATAAAAACTAAACATTGATTAATTTACATTCTTAGATACAGAACATCAGTCTTTGGCAATTGAGTGAATGAGTCAGATTATCATTACACACCATTTTCATGTAGCAGCACTGCCTAGTGGTTACTTTTATTTTTTTAAATTTAATCTTGCAGAGATGTGATATGGACCACAATTCTTAAAGATCATTTTACACTGTGCATTTTACAGCACTGATTGGAATGTGTCCATTTCCTTTCTACACTTTGATTTGTTTTATTCGGTTATTGATCATCTGAATCAGCACTGACAAACAAGCAGAGCACTCAGCTGGGAGGCTGAAGGTATTGAAGCGCCTCCTTTACTCTTCACCTTAAGTCTCTTGACACCTCAGGAGTCCAGATGATGTCCTGTTGTGTTGTACAATCACAGACATTGTTGATTTCACTTTTCTAAATTTCATTCACACTGAACAGAGGGCCCCACGTTGGTTATGGATTTTAGAAGAAAGAATCCTGTTTTGAATATACAGCTTACTTTGTGATAAGTATGAATTAAACCTAATTGTGTGAACACACAGCACAGTATTTGCCTTTATATTGGTAAAACTGGACAGTCTCTGTGGTAACATAGGCAACCTTAGAGTAAGGTAAGGGTTTAACTGCCTTTACTAAAACGCTGACAAATTTGTTATTAAGAATGTATAAAAACTTGTTAAACTGATACTTGTTCTCACAGAGAAGAGTAATCTCAGACATTGGGTTAATGGAATATGTTATTAGCCTCCTGGCTAAGGTATTTTAAGTTTCTATCAGAAACTAGGTCGGATGTAAACCCCTTATAGTTATTTTAATCTTTTGTTAAACTTTGGTTTAAACCATAGATCTTTTATTCTTATCAGCTCAACAGCAGTTGGATACTACTGTATGTTTTGCATTATATCCTTGTAGCTCATGTAGCTAAAGCCAGCTCTCTGCCAGAGACACATTTGTAATATTTTACTTGTACATTTTTTTTCAAAAGCATTTTAACATCCTTGAACTTTTTAAAATGTTTAACATTTGTAAATATTTTTTGAGTATTTTAGGAGCCAGACCTGAAAATTGGCACATGCACCATCGGGTTGTAAAACAATTAAAACCATCTGTAGGGTTTATCTTTGACCAGTTGATGACTTTGAATGTGAAAGAACATTCCAAAGTAAACTTGGTAGTGGTAGTATTGTAATGTGTTGATTTTCTGTAGCAGGGATAGCATAGCTGATTTGGGGGGATGGATGGAACCACGGGGGAATCCTGAAAGAAAATTGATAAATGAAGCAGCCAGAACATGTTACCTCCTAAGGACACTCAAAGGTAAGAATCTGTTTAATGAAAATCTTTTTGTTGTTTTTGTTGTTTTTTTGTTGTTTTTATAGGTAGATGTTACCAGGGGGAGCAGGGATTCCAGAGCTTTGGAAGGGATTCCAGAGCTTTGGAAGGGATTCCAGAGCTTTGGAAGTCCAAGATGCATGAATGCTGGTAAAGTTGCCAACTAAAAACAGATGCAAGTATGACTTGTTGAAGGATAGATCAGTAAAGGTTCTTGAAGTCTTGCTATAGTAATGGGGTTGCAATTAGCAGTAATGCAAATAGGTTGGTTGTCCTGGTCAGTGGAAGGACGACACACCTTAGCCTTGTCTTGTTCTTATATTCAATAAACCTCATCTAACATACACGGCTTATGTTTTTAACAAAATATGAAGATTGAAAGGCTAAAAAAACTTAGAACAAAAACATGGCTAACAAAAAGACAGCATAAACCTGTTTACAGTTAGTTTGTGTCCAGGTTCAGACGCTCAGTTGCCTAGTCATGATAGACATCCTCTGTTCTGTTAAAAGTGATTGAAAGATGAAATGTTCAATCACTGTGTTTTTACACGGATTAAAATAAGCTAGTAGGTGTAAGTTTACAGCATGCATTTGAGTCGTTTCACTAAAAATGTCAGTGTTACCTGCAAAAAGCAAATTGTAGTTCTGTTCCTGTTGACACAATACAGATTTCTACTGGATGTTTTTACTGTCCCACTGCGACTGAGTAATAGCTCTGTTTTCGTCATGGACCTGTGTACTGATCCCTCGACCTGGTCAAAGAAAAACCCCACAGATGGTTTTAATTGTTCTGCAGCCCGATGATGCATGTGCCAAAGTAAACATTGGTTTATGACTATGAAGGGGGAAAGGAGAACTGCAGTAAATCCAGCAAAGTCACACACACACACATATGCTAGTGCTGCTTGTTGCTGGCTCTTTCTGTGTTTACTGCGTTATACGAGGGGGATCCTGGGAGGGGGCTATTTTTAGCCCTGGTTTCATCATTCCTTCCTCTCCACTCTGGCTGCTGCTGGAGGCTTGTGCTGCATTCTAATGAAGTCATAAAACAATGCTAGAGAACTGCAGTTTGCTCTCTGCTCAAAAGCAGAAAGAATGCTAAGATGCCTAATGTATTCTTCAATTTAAATATCTTCACCATCATTGTGGACATTTTTCATTTCCCATTTGTGGCACGAGAAGATTTTTTAGTTTTTTTTGTTTTTTTGGGACGTTACCTGGCAACACATGCACGTCAAATGGACTGATCACTGCTACATTGAGCAGACTTTGCATGTAGGCATGCTTTTCATGTGACTGGGTTGTGTGCTCATCAGCCTGTGATGCAGTGACAGTCAATGTTAACAGTCGTGACTGTTAGAGCCAGTCACTGTTTTTCTCGTTAGGTTGCCACAGCAGAGCAACAACCCAGCCCAAACCCTATGAAACTCTACTTCTCTATCTCCGACACAAATTTATTATCATGGCCATTGATATAATTCAATTCAGTTTATGTGTATAGCGACCAATTTACGACACATGTCGCCTTGAGGCAATTCACAAAAACAAATACATTTGGTCCAGTCATACATACTGTCCTACTGATTATATTGTAGTTATCAAACAGTTCATCACATTCGGTTCATTGTTTAAATCAGTTTAAAAGTTTAAAAATCTAAGGAAACCCAGCAGTTCGCATCAAATCATTAAATTATGGCTTGCAATGCAT
The DNA here is from genome assembly GCA_032876305.1 of Orestias chungarensis. Taxonomy (NCBI): domain Eukaryota; kingdom Metazoa; phylum Chordata; class Actinopteri; order Cyprinodontiformes; family Cyprinodontidae; genus Orestias; species Orestias chungarensis. Next base: position 100,677 of record JAVLVB010000663.1, read on the forward strand.
CGTTGACTTAACTGCATATTTCTTCCTTATTTATCACAAAGAAACGTCCAGCAGAACCAGAGCCTAGCTTTGTATAAGTGGTTAACTGGGTGTTTGAGAAAACAGAAAAAAAATGAGGGTGATTGATGTAGATTTATTTTCTGAGTAAAAACTAACAGTTAATAGCAGAAAATAAAAAAAAACATTGAGTTACTGGCAGTATCTCAGCTGATTGCCTCCTCCATGGGGCATCTCAGCTAACATTACAGTTTAAATATGTAAGTTTCTTGAAATCTATTCCTATCATTCCTTAAAACATTTTTACCCAAAATAAAAATAATACCAAATATTTACACACATTACACAAATCATTTCATATTTTCTAGACTAGTGGATGCAATCTCTTGCCATAGCATTTTAGTTAAAGCTTTGGTAATTGGTGTCTCCTTTCGCTGAATGAGTATGTTTTTAATGCAGAAGTAGCAGGTTGACAAAGAGTTTTATTAAGGCAACTACGACAACTTCTCGTTATATGTTCTGCATTTTCGCAAGTTCTTGGTGTTCCCCGTGTATGAGTGCCAGGACACTTTATCTTATCAAATGAGAAATAAGGTTTTAAAGAGATTAGCTGCTGCAGGAAATTACCCTGTTAAACTAATGGCACTGTTTCTTTTGGTGGATAATGCCTGCAGTCTCTTGCCCCTAAGTGATGCTATTCATTAGTTATTTATTTGCTGATTTGGAGGTGATTTTTTCAATGGCAAAACTTTGCAATACCATAGAGATATCATGCCTTGCACATATCCAAGACATGTTTTCTCACACAAAGTTGTTACCTCTCAATAGTGTTCCTGAACAAAATCTGCTCCTGGCCAGCAACTGCTTGCATGAGTTTGATTTGTTTTTTCTGGATGTAAAGATTTGAACACTTGCAGAGGCTTGTTCCTGACCTTTACTCAATAACTATTTGCTTTTCTTTTTGAGTACATTTTTAAGTGGATGTGGTTGAGTGGAGAGACCAATTTGGAATATTCCAACTGAGATGCCGTTTTGATGTCATACGGGGTAGGCTTTGTTTTTGACCAAAAAGCCCTTGGCCTTGTTCAGTTCTAAGCCATGACCCCTTACCAACAGTTGTTGCTCCTTGTATGCCCCATAATTGGCCGCCATTTCAGTATAGTAGCATTTACAACTATCTCACTAACACGCACAGGATTCACACTGCCGAGCTAATTAAGACTTCAGATTATTAGAAGAACAATCCGGTCATTCCGACCCAGCAAAGACTCTCAGGAGGAGAGTTTCTGAGAAGGCATCAATGATTCAGACCCACTAAACAGAGTTTTATCAAGTCAACAGATACCAACAAATCAAGTTCTTGAACAGTTAACATCAGTTCTGTAAACTTTATATTCAGCTGAAATTCACTGGCTGCTCCAGAAGCTCCCATGGCTCCCCCTGCACCGGTTCCACCTCCACCCTACCATGATGTCACCTCCCCAAACTCCAGAAAAATTCTCAGGTGATGTACAGTAGGTGGTTGCAGAGGTTTTCTGTTGCATAATAAACAGTTTACTGTCTGGCAGAGTTTTAAAATGGGATGAAGCCTCTCTGAAATCAGTAATATTCTTAAAATGACCTTTTGTCAGGATTCTGATCCTGTTTCGAGTTATAGATATTTATGGAAGTTAAGACAAGGGCCACAGCCTGTTTCTGCATTCATGTAGTATCCTCCAGCTGGAATACTGTATGTGCACATTGAAAAACACCTTTTTTCGAGTTCTCAAAAACAATATTAAAGACAAACTGGCTCTGCTAGACATATGTGAGACACTGGAATGATTAATAACTTTTGCAACCCAAATAGATGGCTGACTAAGAGAGAGAAGCCATGAAAAAGCAACCGGAAAAGTGATCACACTACAACTGTTATTCACACAATTGTTTCACCGAGACCTAGAACATAAACAAGCCCACTTACCTCCAGAGATAAACTCCCAGAGCAGGTCCGGCAATGAGCACGGGGACACTGTCGGACCAAACAAACTCACCCACCAGTCACAGTTTCCTGTTATTTGCAACATTACTATTCAATAATGATGCATTGCAATTAAACACATTCATTGATTCTGGCTCTTAGCCTATACAAATCCATTGTCAAACAATGCAAAATCAGGAGCACCCCATAAATGCCACCGCCTTGGATGCATTTTATCAGTTCACCCACCAGACCGTTCCCCTAACATTTATCATCTCATCTAACCATCAGGTCCACTCATTATTTGTTTTTTTCTCCACTCATTCAGCACTTATCCTTGGTTTTGTCTAAAGTACTCAACACACCCCACAAACAGACTGGATAGAACCCCACATTAAATCCAGTGTATCAGACTGCCTCTCCTCCTGTCTACAGTCTGCTGTTCCTACAAGCTAGCCTCCTGGGGGTGAACCCGGAAACAACAATTCTGATTTTAGCAAAAGTATTTGGACATAAAATAGGTATTTAATAAGAATAAAATGTAGTCGTTATCACTTTAAAGACCTTATGATTGCGCAACAGACCTCCTCTCTGGTTATCCATTACCCACCAGTCGCCTCTAAAACATTTCACCTCCTAAAAGAGAAGCGATGGAGAAATATAAAAATAAATCATTGGCAGCCGGCATAATATGACTTTCCATATCATCTCTAGAAACTGACTTCTTCCTCGTCTCAAAGAATGATGGGTCCCTCAGGACGTGCATAGATTACCGTGGATTAAACATTATAGCTTTTGACCCGATCCATGAATCAAAGATTTGTACTTAGTTACACCTCCACAAATTTTTGTTTCTAGTCTGTATACACTTGGGTGATGAATGAAAGACAGCATTTGGGACCTCACTAGGCCATTTTTAGTATTTGGTGATTTAATTTGGTTTGTACAACACCAAATTGTGCAACACCACTACAGTAGTTTTACAAGATACTCAGAGGAAGAATGCCATAATGCGTGCCACAAAATCCACTGTACAAGAGCCCTGACTGGTAACCGCAACTCCATCTTATGCTCTCTACACCTGGTCCGCCCTCAGCTGGTCTTTCAAACCTTCATCGCTCTCTGTGCACCTTCTCGGATCTCCACTGACCTCTGCCTCTCCACCTCTGCCTTTACAATGCCGGATCCCATTTATTTTACTCTGGCTAAACCATCCACCTTCCACAAGTAAAGCCGCCTCAGATCTGAAACCTTTACCATAATTTTTCTAGTTCCATGTGCAGTCTCCCTGAGCAGTTTACCTGTTTCCAGCTGATAGCAATTTGTATTTTCTCGTCACTATAAAAAGACACCTTTAACTGATACTGTTTCCTGTGAGTTTTTCTGCATGTGGGTCTGCAGCTTAAAATCAAGCAACACGACTAGCTTTGGAATAGGAAATTTTGCATTTTCAGATTTTACCTTTACTACAAAAAGGTCAATTTTAAGTCATATGGTAGAATCTGCTGCTAGCTGGACATTTATTGGCTTGAGGACTCTTCCCAGTGATCTACAATTGACACACTTCTCGAATAAAAATATGGAGGCACGGTTATTTGGATGATTTTTACACATCCACATTGTTAAATAAATGAATATACAGTATTTGTATTATGAGGTTTAATAGTGTTCTAAAAGTGCCCATGTATGTATGTTGTATATAAACAAATATTACTCTTCCATGCTGACAATTTTAAATTACAGTCCTTTAATCTATTTGTAGACTCTACATAACTGCATGTGTTAACCGTACTGATTAGATTATATATCACACGTACGTAATTAGGATTAAGTGCGTTATGTTGACAGCTTGAACACTAAAACCAGTGGAATTTCCCTTATAGGCTGTGGTGTGTAAGGGATGCGGAATAATCATCAGAAAATGTGTTTTGAACCAAAAGACCTCAGCTAATGGGTCATATCAGTTCACTTTGTTTAATTTTGGAAGTTAGCTTGAAGATCCATTCTCTTTGAAGGGAAATTGTGAAGGAGACAAACTGGTTAAACAAACCCATGAATGTAATGTAGAGGTTCCTAAAGTTAGGGCTATTGATAGAAATGGAAAACAGACATATTTGGGACAAACTGGAATGTTTTCATTTCCTAAAACTTTCATATTTGACCCTTGTTTCCCGCTGGCTTTACATAACTTGGCGATTTATATTGTGGAGGCTTAAATGTTCTTAAACCATCACCAGATTTTCATTGGATGATGGTTATTGTTCCTATGGTTTGTCCCATAAACTGAAATTTGTTGTAAAACAAAATCTTGTACTATGTTCTAAAGCTAAGTTATATCATGATTACTAAGCCATCAGTGAGAGCATTTGACCTCAAGAGGCCATAAAAGACAGAGACAAATGGCAGACCCATTAGGCCTGCAGTTAAACTTTCATAGAAGCTGTAAATCTTTGATAAGAGTAGAAGGCATTATATCCTTTCAGAAATCATCGAAGCCCCATTGTTGGACGTGCTTAGTAGATGCATGCTCAGTTTTACCATAATATTATTCCACTTAATGTGTCTATTGATTCTTCAAAATGAGTTTCCCTATTGGCATTTCAAACTGGCCACTTGACTGGTTCATGTGGCAAGTCTTTGGTTTCAGGACACAGTGTAAATATTCACATTTTTTTAAATTGAGTCTTGTGTCATTTTTGGACTTTCTAGGTCCTTCCCTACTGGCTTAGGATTTTGCTAAACTCCCAGTGACTTACATAACCAAGTAAAATGGCAAGCGTTACACTGCTATACACTTTGCACAAGCCAAAAAGATCTTTCCATGCAGTTTAACTCTATATGTTAGCAGAACCTTTTCAGTAAGGGAATCTTGTCTCAGACTCAACACTAGCAAGAAAATCACATCAGGAACCAGTAAAGTGCAAGGAAAACTATTACGATTCTACTGGCACAAATATATAGTAAGTTTTCCATCTCAACAAATGCGCATACAATTAAGAAATATTGTGCTGTAAGATGTGTTATTCTCTTTACTTGTCTATCAGTGAAAGAATATACCTTAGCAACCACGCCATTATCAGAATCAGCCTTTTTGGAACTCTTTTAGCCCATTATATATAATACAGATTTTTTTTCAACTTTTGGCTGACTTGTTGATGAACAAACCGCCAAGTTTCCACCAGCTGCCTGTCAAGAATAAACAGTCATTGCCACAACCATTGTCCTGTCTCTGTTTTCTACCTATTCTTGTCAGGATGGAGTAGGTTTTTGGGTTCTTGCTCTGGGCCACTGGGGGTCGCCACAGCTCCATCCTGGCGGGAGCGCGCCTGAACGCCTGTGCACCTGCACAGGTGTTCTCCAACTAATCAGGAGCTGGAGCCGTTAAGGAGGAGTGGTGGACCAGCTACACCTTGCCTGAGTGTTTGTTACTACTGGTAACGTAACCGTCCTCAGATCCAGACTAGTCTTGTGTAGACTTTAGTGTTTCTTAGCTGAACTACATTGTTGTATTTTTTCCTCGTTGCATTTCCTCTTTGCCCTTTGATGTTCTCAGTTTCTCACCATTGCTCATTTACTCTGTGCCACTCCCCAGATCAAAACCAAGATCCTCCCGTGCTCCACAGTTTCCAGAACCCCGGCTCAGTTTCTCACTCTGGTTCCACCCTCCTCGGATTAAGCTCGGACTGTCCGCTCCAGCTCCGGTCATTCCGCCTCCAAAAAACCCCCCTGGACAACCTAACCCCTGGACAACCGCAAATACTCCTCTGCCCTTTCAACTCTCTCCCTGGCATACCCATCTCACCCACAAGTAAGAAAGACTCATATCAATATTACTCTCAGTTTTCAGGCAAGTGCTAATACAAGATCTCCACCCGACAGAAGCTCCCGGTCTCCCTCGTTGTCTCCAGCGTTCCAGTTCCCGTTCACAATTTCACCAGTTCAGTAAAACTTGTTTACCTGATCTCCTGAGAGTCCTCCGTTTATGCGGATCAGATCGCTAACTAAATATGACAGAACACTCAGCCCAAGCCGACCCACATGAGACTCTCAGGAGAATCATAACAGATCAATCTACAATGATACAGACCCATGAAACTGTTCTCCACTCTCTCTCCGACCAACAGGCAATAACAAATCAAACCCTAGACCATATAACCCATCTTTTTCAGAACCTCAATCTCAGACCTGCCGATTCCAACCTCCCGCCGTGTGAGGGCACTGCAGCTTTCCTACTACCTCCGCCTCCTTCACCTCCTTGTCAACTTCCGGTTCCAGGTGTCCGCTGGGTTTCACTTCCTGTCCCGAAGAAATACTCCTGGCGTTTGCCCTGGATTTTTGTTGCAGTGCTAATTTGTCTTTGCTTCTTCTCCGCAATCTTTTGCCAATAATACCAAGATCTACTATATTATCGGGCTTCTTACCGGTAAGGTGCTCTAATGGGCGGAGACTCGTTTCCAGCTTGAGTTAGGGCTAACTTATCAGGCTTTCTTAGAGGAGTTTACTGACAATTTTCAGAATCAGAATCAGAATCAGAAACAATTTATTGTCATTCGCAACACATGGGATACATGAGCACGAACGAAATTACAGGGTGACGAAGACCCGTAGCCGCTGCACCTGTGGCGCGCCGCCGTCGTGTCCTTAAGGACGAAGGAAAAATGACACATAGGGAAAGATGAAATATACAATTCACACTTTATCCTTGACAGGATACAGCTTGAAGTTCCAAAAAAACCTCTGCACAAGAAAAAGCAACAATAACACAACAGAACAGAGCCTTGGGATGAAGATGAGGATGAAGGCATATGCAGAGCTGGTATCAGTGTGTGTAAGTGTATGTGTAGGTCTGTGAGCTGTGAGCTGCCCTGTCCTTCGATGATAACATAGGTCTATTCAGTTCAAACAGTTCCACAGATGTCAGGGGGAGGGTAGGGTTGCAATGGAAAGGAGCAGCTTGTTTACATAGTTTCCAGGAGTAGTTGAAGATAGTAGACTGTCAAGGTCGCCCCGGGGAGCCGAATCAGGAAAACAATGATTTGTTTTGGGTCAGGCAGACTTTATGTTTTCTGTCTACCTTGAGTCCCGCTGTCTCTCGATGGCGAGTCCGATCAGCCGAATCTGGACCTTTCCCCCCGTCTGAGAGACCAACTTCCTCCAAGATTGTACCATTCCATAAGGGAGTCCAGAACCCGCAGCCTGCCTGGGATCTGGTTCACGAATCACATCCAGTTTACTGTTCGCCATCTCAGTCTGAGTGTTGGTCGCTCTCCAGACGCCTTCATATGCTCCCAGCTGCTTTTCAATGGCCAGGGCAATTGCCAACGTTTTCTTATTTTGCTGATATATCAGGTAACTGCCGATACCAAAAAGCAGAAATCCTGTCATCATAAATCCAATCATGTACAGATCTTCCACGTCCTCGACATTTTCGACAGACACACAATCTTCCACTTCATCCAGGAATCCATTGTATATCCTGCGAACGCTGTCCCGTCTGGACACGAGGGTTCCCCTTTGCCCTGTCTTCCCTTCAGGAAAATTTGATCAATTGCGTTTTGGTCCGGTGAAGGACCGTTTATCCGTTTCTCATAATCTGTAGTTATTAAAACAGGGAAATTTGTCTGCAGCAGATGTTTCTATTGAGTTCCGGCCCCACGCCGCAGTTCTTGGCTGGGACCGAAATCTTTAAAGAGCGCGTTTTTTTTGGGCCCTTAATGATCCGCCAAAGGACGAACTAGCCGTTAGAGATGAGCCTCCCTCTTTAGATGAACTGATAAGATTAGCCATCAGAATCGATGGTCATCTGAGGGAAAGAAATAGGTTTAGAGCAGACCGCTGGGCTAGTGCTAATCCGGTCCTCGTAGCCGTTCAGCCTCTTCCCCCATCCTCCCATTCATGCCCCAAGTCTTCTTCTAAGCCCCATTGGGCCCTGCCACCCGGGCTGTAACCAATGCAGGTCGGGCGAACCAGGCTAACTACAGAGGAACGGCAGAGGAGGATGCAGTGTAGGGAGTGCCTCTACTGCGGAATCCCCCATCATTACATCGCCAACAGTCCACTTCGCAGTCGAGAGGGCGTTTTCCGAGTGGATCCGTCTGTGAAAGCAAGGACTCCATTGACTCTCTGGATTTGAGCAATGTACTTGAGGAGTAAAAGGACCTCCTTTAAGTCTTCAATAAAAGTAAGGCATGCTCTCTACAACCTCATCGTCCATATGACTGTGCAATTGAACTATTACCCGGTGCACCATTACAATCAAGCACACTATATTATATCACATAAGGAACGAGAGTCGATGGAGGCTTACATAAATGAGTCTCTTGCCTCTGGTATTATTAGTCTCTAAGAAAGATGGTTCACTTTGACCCTGCATAGACTTTCGTGGTCTAATTAACATTACCATTAAAAACAGATACCCATTACCTCTTCTCACAGCTGCTTATAAATTCTTACACCAAGCCACAATCTTTACTAAATTGGATCTCCGAAACGCCTATTATCTCATCCGTATATGCCAGGGAGATGAATGGAAGACCGCATTCAAGACACCCCTAGGTCATTTTGAATATTTAGTTATGCCGTTCGGTATCTGTAAGGCCCCATCCATATTCCAACCTTTAATTAATGATGTTGTCAGAGATTTTTTTTATATTTTCGTTTTTGTTTACCTGGATGATATTTTGATTTTTGAAATCCCTCAGATTTTATTTCATCGGGATATTCATTTATTTCATGAAATATTTATTTGTTTAATTTTGAATGAAGCGGCTTTCCATACACCGGAACCCCCTGCCAAGAAAAAAAAACTTTTGCGGTGACTACAGCCTCATGCGCATCGAAAGAATTTCGCAAAAAAGGACATATCTGTCAGGGGCAGCGAGAAGAAAAAAGAAGAGGAGGAGAAATGCCGAGATAAAGGTATGTTTGAATTCTGGCTTGCATGGTAGGCTGATGTTTATCAAGTAATTAGCCAACTAGTTTGTGAGTTTTAAGCTAGCTAGTTAAAAAGGAGAGAAGTTAATTTCTTAACAGTAACTTAAATCACATGAACATGTTGGTATTTGTGTATATTTAACTTTTATTGAGTTGCTTCTCGGTTGAGCTCTGTGTATTTTCTTTTTTGTGGTTTTGCTAATGTTTGATACCAAACGTTAATGTCGACGCTAAAGGGGGGTGGGGGGTGTACTTGGTTTGGAGGTGACCATGTTAAATTGGAGGTCTGGACTTTTTTTTAAATTTCTTTTATTTTTACATCAACTTATAAGTTCTGTGAAACTTTGCAGGAGCACTGCTAAAGTACTTTGGAGGCACAGAATCAGCCCAGTGCCAGTCCTAAGACATAACTGTGGGCATTCCATCAGTTGAGGGAAAGAGTCTCCATACAGTATATACTGTAGAATTTCCAAGTATGAGAATTACATCGAAAGGGAAAGTTGTTAGTCAAGATATCTCATCAATATGTGTATACTGTATGTATGTCCATGGCTAGCTTTTGTTATTGTTTTTTCATCTTAGGTCCATCTCCATCCTCTACAGCTCCCCCATCGTGTGTGTCCACTGCCCCCCCGTGTCTGCAACCACAGATAATCTACCTGGTAAATTAACAGCAAATCACCATTTACAATTGTTAAATTATCTTATTCAGGTTTTTTTTAGGTTTTTTTTGAAGCAAGCAACATCATTTTTCAAGTAATAAATTACATCTAACATTGCAAACTTTGGTTTTTTTTTTATTTTTTATCTTAGGTCCATCTCCATCCTCTCCAGAGCTCACACTCCCATCCTGTGTGCCCTCTGTCCCCACTGTGAGTGCAACCGCAGTTGATCTACCTGGTAAATCAATTGCACATTTTACTGCTGAACATTCTGAGATTAATAATTCTGTCAAAAAACTATAATATGATGTCCTTATTGGTCGTTGTTTCTTAGTCATTGCTTTTCTTTGTTTACTTCCTCAGCTACCTCCATTAAATGTCCACTTCCAACTATGGATCATCATCAGCTCCGCCTGTTGACCCAGCTGAGTGGCTGAGTGGACTGAGCATGTGATCAGAAGGCCACTGTCAATTAAGCAGAACTTTTCTGTTTTTGTACAACTGAATTTTAAAGTGTTGCATGTTTTTGTTGTTCTTGCACTGCAAATTGCTGTTGCACTTTTTTTTATCAAAATGTTGGAATTTTCTCTAAATTGAACCCAGGCCACTCTTGTAGCTAGATGTGTTACCATTTAAGATTTAAAACCATGTGTGGCACCCTGGACATGATTCATCATTCATTAATATTATTCATAATATAATTAGTTGGTATTACTTATGTTTCTGATTATTTTACCTCTAGAGATAAAGTAATGGCATAATTCCAACATGTAACACATATGTGTGTTAAGACATGTCAGACTGTCAATAGAAGGTAAACAACACTTCTAGAACTCAGTGAGTTTATTGTAGGTGTGTGAATGATCAACAAGCAACATTGACTGAAATAGAGGGCCCCAAAATCAAATTCTGCTTAGCACCCTATGGAGGTTTAGGCCGCCCATGAAGAGGCCTAAGCCTCGTGTGCTGGAAAAATAAAAGCTCCATCTACATCATACACTTAAATTAGTTTAGAGTTAAAAATGCTAAACCCTCACTGTTTGCTATGTATTATTTTTGCATGTATTAACAGTGGTGAGAATTCCTTTTAAATCTTTGTACATGGTTTACTTGTGAAATTATGTTCCTTGGACAGAAAAGTGTGAAACTGAATTAACCTAGTCAGAAGACAAATTCTGTGTATCTCAAATAAAGAATTACAGAATCTGCAAAGCACAGGGAAGGAAGTGTCATGGTTAGAGGATTCATTGCTGTAGCAGGACGTAGAAAAGTTCCCCATTATAGAATCTACAAGGAATTCTACCATGTATAAGGGGCTCATTTGGGACCATCAGTGATGTCAAAGTGGAAACATAACTGGACTCTGCATTATGACTATGCGACAGGTCAGTGACCCAAGGCATACTAGTATGCCTACTAGCTAACTAAGAATTTGAATTTTTTTGTTGTGATTCTGGCTAGGTCTGTCTGCTTTTGTTCACTTCTCACACTGCTTCCCTTCTCCCCAACCTACTGATTATTCATGCAATGCGATCTGTTATCAACTCCACTATCTAAACATAATCTGGCCAAAATGGACCCTTTAACAGTGGAATGCAAGAGTTGAAAATGCCATCGTCAGCTTAGGCTCATGCATGAAATAGATTAAGACCATGCTACATCACCCTGAATTAAAACCAGTGCAATTGGAAAGAACCACACTTTTTGTGGAAAAGGCAAAGAGTGGCACAAAATAACTTTGTGTCCGTTAAAAGACCAGGCTCAGTAGGTCCAAGGAGAACTCTATTGAGCTGTAATGTTTTACCCAACTCCATAACCTTGGTCAGTTTCTCTGTTAACATTGTAGTATCCTCTGTTGTCCAATAGGTTTCTCTTTATATTGATTAAAGGGTGAACCATTTATGGACACCAGCAATTTCACACAACTACTTGATTGTTTCTTGGTTTAGTAATCTTACCTAATAAAGTAATAACTGATCCCTTTAAATTCACAATCACCAATTGGCCTACTCCTCCGGCCCCTTAATGCTCTTACCTCTCTAACACCTAGTAGAGACAGCACATTACTCACTCAAGTTCCTGTTTACTTTGGGTCCAGTTCTCCAATGCTCTAATTCAGAAGAGCAACTTATCAAATTAGGTGCATCTAGCACAGGGGCAGGTTCGGTTCTCGATCAGAGAACCTCAGACTGTCAGGAATGGAGTTGGAGTTCCCTCCTCTGTTGCAGAAGGGGCATTGGCGAAGCTGCTACTGCGAAGCTGGGCTAATTACCTCATCGCCCAAACCGTCGAAAAGGATAAGAGGAGCAGGTCACCAGCCATCCTTTCTTTGAGTGTTAGCCGTCCATGGTAATATCAAGCAAGCCCGAGCTCCTTAATGTTGTCCCTTTTTTTCCCGATTAATTCCTTGTATCTGCCTCAAGGTTTCCTCAATGAGTGAATATCAGTTTGCCGATCTGAACCTGCCCTGATAACTGCTTACAGCAAACCGTTGACCTTTGGACTTAAGAACCTGAATCTGATGCACCTGCTATCCACTCTGCCCCTTCCACCCAACTAATACTGCACCTTAGCTTCCAAGATTCTGTAAACACTCCATGTAGATATAAACTTCTTCACCATCATGTCTGTATGTGTTTGCGACAACCCCAGATCCATTAACTCTCGCTGGCAGCAACTCAACAAGTAATACTGTTCTCTGTTGATACTTACCATCCATCTGGAGCACTACTTATCCTGTCCCCAACTCCAGTTCCCCACATTGCAGTTCCAACCCTGGCCGGATCCTACTTCGCACATTCACTGCTCTGCTTAAAAAAAAAAACATAATGTATACATGCATGTATACAAGCTCCCATCTGCCAAGGAGACGGGGCAGATCCTGGCATAGGAGGGGTATATGAGCTTCCCACTAACATCATCACTACATTTGTGCAGATCTTAACTCATGCTTTTTAAAAGGGGAAATATACTTGCACATCAATTTCTTGTGCCATATGCTTTGATAATCAGATTCTTGCTCAATTTTTTACATGCCTCAGTCTTTTTGAGTTATATTAATATAAATGTCAACAAGTCATTGGTCTTCTAACTTCTGACTTTGATGAGACTTGCTGAGATTCTGTTTCTTGTCACTGTGACACTTTGTAAATCTGAGCTGTCTTCTTTTTTTAATGTATTTGAAGCTGATTTACAGGCTATAATGATGAGCTCACTCAGGGAAAATGACTCAGCCAAAAATAAAGGGAAGCTTACTGATTGTGTTTACTATCAATATGAAGATATTATTATTTGTATTTTATTGTATCATTTTTAAATATCACCCATTTTTCAATATCAAATATTAGTTATTCTGCTGGTTGATTCATGGAATTCAAAATTATGTAATACAAATTATTGCATTGTTCATTCAATTATAATATAGATTATCAGAATATGCTGGTAAAATGGTGAAAAGTTTTAGATTATGGATTCTAGTAACGTTCAACAAGTGGATTTTTGAGCAAAAAGGGACCAGAATTAAGTTATGACTGAGGTACTAACATTTCATCACCACGGGAGAACTTACGTTAAATTCAAATCAAGAATTCACCTGAAAACAGCAAGGATTTACCACAAACACAATAAAAAATATCCTTTAGGTTCAAATTACTGAAACAAAAACAAATTCTTAAGGGGCAGGAAGAGAGCAGAGGCATAGAATAAATAATAATTAAGTGATTTAACAAGTTAATGTTTTCTAATTTACATTTCAAAGTAGTCTTAATTTGGACATTATCTGGGCACCACCCTTGTTGAGATGGATCAGCCTTGCTGAAATACATCTGCAATACAGGAAATAGTATTTGCCTAAAATCACTGTCATGATTCTGGCAACTAGGCTGGTTTGTTTAAACTCAGATCTGCAAACAGTCTGCTCTGACCAAGCCCAGTCATCAGTGTTGATTATTGGCACCTGATCCTCTGCCTTTATAACCAGCCTGGGTCTTCAGCCTAGTTGACAAATAATTTAAAACTTCGAAGTCAGTACATGTCCCTGATTCCTATTCATTATTCCT